>CABHPP010143681.1:19052-64384 GCA_902168425.1 Peromyscus attwateri
GAGCTGGTAGGGGTTGCAACATGTAAATTTCAAGGAGAAACAAATAATTCATAGACTCAGAGTGCAAAGGTAAAACTATACAGATACAAGAGAAAACATTCCAAATAGAAGGCATAGTAAGTGTAAAGTCCTGAGGCACAAAGATTGTTTGACCCATGTAAGCCAGTGTAGGGAATCAGTGTGTCCCAAGGTGGGGGCAGGGGAGAGAGCCAAGGATACTTGGGACAAGACAGGTAAAGCCTTATAAACAAGATCATCCCTGGATTCTGTTTTTCTAGTATGGTGAGAAGCCATTAGCAGGTTGAGTGACAGGAAAGGATATTCAATAAGAATTTACTGTCTTGTCTCTCATGAAGAGACAGGGTGTCATGAAGAAGCTTGCGGCTGGTGGGTGACATACCCTTTAATCGCAGCACTCAGGAGACAAAGGCAGGTGGGTCTCTATAAGTTTTAGACTAACTACCATGGTCTACATAATGAGTTCCATACTCCCATGGCTGCAGTGAGACCCTATCTTTAGAAAAGAAAGTCTTGAAGCTGAGTACATTTTTCTGGTCAGTGAAGATCTGAATGAATGGGCCACCAGGGAAATCAGGTCCTCTGTGAGCAAGTGAACTTGTTTGCCTGTATGCACCTTCCTAAAGATGGTTTAATGCCTGAGCCAATAAATCTCAGAGACATGTAGAGGTGACAAATCATGCCACAGGTACTGATTTTCCTAAATTTAATGACATTGCCATGTCCAACCATTTAAAAACTTTCAGAGCTATCCAGTGCTAAGTGAAGGATGCAGATGGTATTGATGAGCAGTGAGGTGCATAAGGAGAGAAAGAATTCCAAGGAAAGGTTTAACTAGAATTTGAGATATTTGGGTAAATGGGGGTACTAAAATCCAAACTAGATTCACAATATTATAATTTTTCCCTAAGAACTCTTTTGGTTCTTACACTTAATCGTTATCATTCAAACTAGTATACTACTGGTTTGAACTCTAGAAGTGAAAAAAAAAAGATATATTGTCCTAAAGAGACCAGCAAAAGCTATTTTACTGAACATACCCTTGGTCCAGTAGTTAATTTTGTTGTTGTTTTGTTTTATTTCATTTTGAGACAGGGTCTCCGATTGTAACTCAGGCTTGCCTAAAAATCAAGAAAGTGAGATGCTCCTGCCTCAGCCTTACAAGTTCTGGGATTATAGGATATTCCTCCATGCCTGACCAGTGATTTCTGTTTTCACGGAAAAAAAATTACTGGAAAAAGTATTGTTAGAGCAATGTTAATAATAATGGTGAAAGGCTAAAAATAGTTTTAGTACCTGACATTTAGAGAATGATTAAAACGTATTAGTAGTAGCCCTAAGGGCAGAATATTATTTGGAGATAAAGTACTATGGTAAAATCTTTCAAATAAGTGGAAAAATACATTTCAGAAAATTATAGTTTGTTCACTGTCTATTGTGCATTTGATTACATATGAATACAGTAAAAATATAAGAGAACATAATTCATTTTTTGTTTTGTTTGAGACAGGGTGTCACTTTGTAGCCCAGCCTGGCTTCCAATTTACAACAACATTCTTGCCTCACTCTCCTGAGTGTTAGGATTGTAGGCATGAGCCTTCATGTCAAGCTGAAAGCAAGTCATTTTTAAAAAATGATATTATAGGGTGTAGAAAATAATGAACAAGGATAAGATATAGGGTGTGCCTGATACCAATCACCAGGACCTGGGATGTAGATGACTCTGCGTCCAGTGTAGGCAAAGACAATGTGATCGGAGAAATGTCCTTCAAGGCTTACTGGAAGTAACATTGATTGCAAAAAAAAAGTGAGCCATGTCAGCAGATGAGATTTATTTTTGGATTAAAAATTACTTCAAAGGATGTTTTAGATCTATGATCACAGCCCATATCCAATTACAGCATTAAAAAAAAAACCTCTGTGAAAGTCTTAATTCTTAGCAGATAGTGTACTTTGATATTGTGTACAACTGATTTCCAAAAAAGAGGGGATTTTTGGAAAGTCCATTGGAGCCGTCGTAGTGGATTCTGGACTTTGTTGAGAAATATAACCTTTGAGCTTCCCACCAGGTCCTATTAGAGTGGGACAATAAATTCTCTAGAATCCACCAGGTCCTTAAAATGGGTGGAGTAGCCTCTATATAAGCTCAAGGCACTAATGCACATCAACCAGGATGGAAGCAGGAAAAGACGAAGGGACTTCACGATTGTTTTGGATTTACATTTTGAGTATGACTGTCTTATAGCCCCCCCCCACCCTGTTTTCAAGAAAGAATTATCCTGAGATGGGGGCCAGAATGGATACTGGCTTCCTTGAAATCTCACTTGAAATCTCCTCTACCTTGCTGCTCCTTCAATCATTAACAAGTAAGGAGATATGAACTCCATGGTCACTGTTGCCAAGGAGAGTCACCTTTAGCACGTGCCAATGAGTCCCTTTCAAAATCTGTAGTAATTTGGTTTTGAGGGTCACACGTCTTGGTTGATGGCTGCCTTAGAGCCTTAGGGACTGTTGTAGAATCCTCTGTGTCTGAAAGGTGTCCTGTCTCAATTTACCTTCAGTGTATATGTCTATACGGCACCAATATGCCTTGATATCACTTGGTGTCCAGATAGACGTTTGTTTTGTGGGGAAATAGGAAAAAAGTAGAGTGGATATCGCAATGGTATGCTGGGCATGTCTAAGGTGACTCAGTCCCTTGTCTTCTCAGCAGAGAGCAGCATCTAAAGGGAGGCAAATGCTGCCCACATGCATGATCACTTAGAGGGTTAAAGAAACGTGGAGAGAGGCTGGAGAGATGGCTCAGTGATTAAGAGTACATTCCAGAAGATCCAAGTGCGATTCCCAACACCCTTGTTGGGTATCTTACAATCACCTGTAACTCCAGCTCCAGGGGATCTAACACCTCTGGCCTCGGTGGGCACCCACACTTATGTGCACATACCCCCACGCAGGCATACACACAGCTACTCACAGACACACAGACACAGAGAGAGAGAGAGAGACTTAAAAAGAAAATAAACCTTTAAAAAACAAATATGCAGAGTACGAAGCACCTCTGAGTACTTTTCATGTAAGGTGCCTAGGGCAAAGGGATGACATTTAGAGGGCTGGGCCACGGAGAGACAGCAATTGCAAAAACAAATATGTCGTCCTTGCCCTCAAGAAATTCACAACAGATAGGAGAGCCGGGGGAAGTATATATAATCAGAGAAAGGTCATGCAGTTAAAGGCAAGGTGGCATGGACAGAATGTGGCTACCTGTGGGGGTAAAAGCCAGATTTAAGATTCAAGATTAAGCCTTTGCGAGTGTGAGGATTTTTCTGTTTAGATGTGAAGACTGGCTAGTACACAGAGCTTCTCCATGTAGAAGTGACTGAGTCACACGTTTAAAAGTGAGAGTGCTAAAATTATGCCCTTTTGAAAATTGCCTCCCTTTCTCTGAGTTTCAGGAAATACGTTATACTATGCAAACTGCAGTCCTTTAATGAGGTGGGCGGGCTGGGGTGGAGGAGGCATGGAGATAACTTGCAGCCTTTTCCTGCTGTCTATCTTCCATGGATTTCAGTGCCTCTGCTCCCAGCACCCTTCCTGAACCCCAATATGCTAGTCCTAAGGCAGTAATGACTCCAGGAACCCTTCTCACGACACTGGAGTAAGCAGTGAGGTGGGGGAAGATAAGCATTTTATTTCCGCTTGACTTATGGGACTTAACCACCCTGCAGAATGCACTTTCTGTTATTTTCTAGGTCTGCCTTGCCATTCTCTGTTGGGTTATGAATTTGTAAAGTAAGGAAGCTGCTCATTTAATTTTCAGTGAGTAAGATATTGGCAAATGGAATTCTCTTCAGTCCAAAGTCTTGTTACTGAATCATGTGGATCCCTTTGTTTGTTTAATAGTGTTGTTCACAATGATATGAAACCGTTTCAGATGACGTCTTTGCTTTCTATCAGTACATTACTGAATGCATTCTGTGTGCTGTTCTACACTTTATTGTAGTATACCTTGTGTTCAATGAGTCTGCCCAACAGTCGGGTAATGCAGATATCCTTAGTCTGTTTACAGAAGGGAGACCAAGTCGTGATGTTTTGGTAGGTTAGATACATGAAATGCATTTTCAATGTAGTATAGTCTCAGCTTATAGTGGGTTTTATGTTCTCTAAGCTAGGAGCATCTCTGCTCATGTAGTTCTAGGTATGTTTAGGATTCAGAGGAGATTCGTTCTCTTAACAGTTTCTAGTGGATGCTCTGTTGGATTATCAGAGGAGTAGCCATGACTTATTTTAAAGTTCTCAACTCCCTCTCTCTCTAGAAACAGGACTATGGCTACCTACAGTTTGTGAAAAGGAGATCAGAGGAAGAGCTACTGGACTCAAATTTGGCAGCTAAACCAGAAGCTAGTGAGCCGTGAAAACAAAAACAAAAACAAAAAGCCTACCATGTCTAACACTATAGGAAGATCAGGGTTGGTTCTGGGCAAAGCTCTCTGGCAGAACTTAGAGTTCAGTAGCAGCTGGCATGAGAATGTTGGCAAGAACGGTGGAGCAGAAAGGTCTGCCTGTCCCTTAGGTGACGCCGAGGAAGTCTTGGTGGATAGATTGGAATTTTGGTGGCACAGTGGGTGGACATGTCTTGTAAAGCTCCCTGTCTCCGGAATCGGGTGGCAGTGATATGGAAAAGTGAGCCTTGGACCAGTTTGGGTGCTTGGCACTTGCAGAGAGATTTGGTCCCTTTTCTCTCATCATAAAGGAGAAGTTGGTTGAATTCAGGCAAGGACCACAGTGCAATTGTAAATACTCACGTAGTTGCATAATTGAGTTGGTGGCAACTTATTTTTAGAAACGCTAAGAAACAGGCCACAGAGTTTGCCTGTAGGAAATGGGAAGCAGACGGCTGCAAGTGCTGCTGCATGTTGTCTGGGGGCTTGCATGTCACCTGCTGCTGCTGCTGCTGCTGCTGCTGCTGGGTACTCGATATGCTGGTTTGTCACTGCACAGGTGCCCCAGTCATGCATGTGGAGCTCCTCCAGCATCTGACTTGTCACCACGGTTACTCCAAAAGCCTGTGAGCTCACCTGCCACTGCAGTTTGAAAACAACCTTGCGTATTTTGCTTTTCTCTATTTTTTTTTTTTTGCCTCTGCTGGGTTTCCCCAGTGCCCACCCTTGGTTAATAACATCTAAAGTTTTGTTTCTCTTTTCAAAATGGCTCTGTTTGATTAGTCATCTGTATTGTTTTTCTTGTCTCTTATTTCTGCTCTGATCTTCCTTCTTTCTTTCCTTTGCTGGTCTGGTTCCTCGAGATGCATTCCTAGGTTGCTGATTTGAGATCTATGTACAAGCATGTATATTAGCTGTGCTCATTGGTGGTAGTGCTCAGGATTGAACCTAAGGCCCTGGCGCTTGCCCCTGGCCAGCACTGCCACCGAAGTTTATACCCAAATCAACCTTTCTATTTCCTTGAGGTAGGTACCTACTGCTATGAATACCTCTCTTTGTACTTCTTTTTCTGTATCCCTTCACTTTTATTATTTTTTGTTTCCACATTCTTTTGCGTACCCTAGCTCATCTAACTGCTCGCCGTGTGAATAGTGCAAAGAGCAATAGCTAAGCACAGTGCTTCCCGAAGAGTATTTTCAAGTGTCTCCCTTATATCCTGTTAAATCCATATACAAGTGCTTCAGGACTGTTAGGTTTGGGGAGAAACAATTGAATGAAAGTTTGCTCACTTACCTTAAAGCATCTGAGATGCCTACACTGGGTCTGCACAAGAGCGCACCCCCCACCCCATAAGCATGTATGGAGGAGAGAGGCTCAAGAGGCCCTCCGTCTTACTGAGGAACTCTTTGCTAAGGAGAGATTCAGGAAGAGGGGGAGTCATTGCCCTCACTTGTGTACCTACTAGTGACCTCATCAGCTCTAATGCGTAGTTCCAATCCAGTGGTCCCCCAGATGGTCCTGGTTTAACTCAATGCATCACAACGCCACCCAAAAGTCCTGAATCTGAGACTAGGGTTGGTAAGGATGGAGGAGGGGGATAACAGAGGATGGACAGAAAGAGTGATCAGAATCTATTATGTATGCGTACAAGATTGTCCAATGCCTCTCTGACTCAAATGCCTACATTGTCAGGGGTCATTTCCAACTAGCCGGGCTGGCTATGGCTAATTTTATGTCACCTTGATACAAACTGGAGTTATCTGAGAGGAGGGGACCTCAACTGAGAAAATTCCTCCATAAGATAAGGCTATGGCAAGCCTGTAGGGTATTTTCTTAATTAGTGACTGATATGGGAGGGCCCAGCCCATTGTGGGTGGGATCACCCCTGGACTGGTGGTCCTGGGTTCTGTAAGAAAGCAAGCTGAGCAAGCCATGAGGAGCAAGCCAGTAAGCAGCACCCATCCATGGCCTCTGCATCAGCTCCTGCCTCTAGTTTCCTGCCCTGCTTGGTTCCTGTTCTCACTGCCTTCGATGATAAACAGTGCTGTGGAAGCATAAGCCAAATAAACCCTCTCCTCCCCATCTTGCTTTTTGTCTTGGTGTTTCATCACAGCAATAGAAACCCTCACCAGGACACTAGGATTACTTAGGAGGCTGTGAGGTGCATAGTGCTGATTATGAACTTGAAATGTGGCTTCAAATTCTGTCTCTGCAACTCCCATATGACTCTAGCAAAATCAGTTACCTGCTTAAGTCAATTCCTTAAGGCTTTCAACTGCAAAACAGGGTGGTTATGTTCTTACTTCATTTAATTTCTGTGTAGTAAACTTTCAGGGGCAAGTTCAAATATTTGCTCCTGTTTATTGGACTACTTGGTTGATCAAAGCACAAAGTGCACAAAGAGAAGCAGATGAGGTCACGTCTATTAAGGAGCTCACAGTGTGGTTGGGAAGATCTACCTAACAGATATAACAGTTCCAGGAATACAGAGTAATATGAGTTTCAACTGGTGTCCCAGAGGGCAACGTCATGCACGGAAAGGCCACTTGTATGTGGGTGCCACACAGAATTAGTAAAATGTGGAAGACACCATAGAGAAAGGAAGACTAGATGGGAGGGAAGGACAAGAGCAAAGGATCCAAGGTAGGTGTAGGGTGTCTGTTTAGTTAACGCTGGTAGCCTTCAAAGATCGACTGCATATGTAGATGATCTTCCTCCTTTTTCTTGTCCTGTTAGTCTTCATTGATGTGGTAGCCGATACTTGTCCCTGTGGCTTCAAATGGTCCTGAGACTCATGGGGATAAATTTGTCTACAGAAGAGAAATATGGCTGATAAAGAAGGAAGAACAGGCCTGTCTGTAAAGCCTGCCTGAAGGGAAGGCCACTCTGCAGAGCATTTGGTGAGGTTAAAGGAGTGGGCAGCCCATCTGCTTGATTGTTGTGGGTATCTCCTGCCAACCAGACAGATGGCGACGAAGGCTGGTACTTCATTGCTACAAACTGAAAAACTGGAAAAGGCCCTTGGAAGTGACTGTGTCTGCTTCGGCTGCATGGATAATAGGGCCATTCCCCCATGCATGTGGCCTCTTCTGGGTCACTTAGACTATAACACAAGAACTTGATTCATTAGATCTTACATTGACCACTAAGGAAAAATTACCTAATGAGTTGAAACTCAAGAAGTCTTTGAAGACAGAGGTCATGAGTTTGGGGGATTTTTTTTTAAAGCAAACTTTATTTTAGAGCACTTTTTAGATTTAGAGGATGTGTTAGCTTTCTGTTGTTATGACAAAAAAAAAACCCGAGGAAAAATCAACTTTAATTGCCATTTTACTCAGTTTTGAAAGTGTCAGCTCACAGTCAGGTGGCCTGTTGCTCTCAGCCTGTGGTGAGATGGGGTACCATGGTAGAAGGGTGTGGTATTTACAGCAGCCAGGAAGCCAATGAGATAGGGAAAAGGGCCAAGGCACCAATGTGCTTCAAGAACACAACCCCAATGATATAATTTCCATCCACTTGGCGCCAGCTACTAAAAGATTACATTACGTCCCAATAGTGCCATTCACTGGTGACTAGTCCTCTAACACATGGGCCTTTGGGAACACTACAAATCCACAATATAGCAGAATACTGTCATAAATAGCAATAGAAAGAATTCTTGGTACCTCACTTCCAGTTTCCTCTATCATTGTCCCTCGTTGGTATGGTACATTTCTCTCAATTCATGAGCTGATAACGATTTTTAACTTAAGTCTACAGTTGACTCAGGTGTACCATTTTCCCCAATGCCCTTTGTTCTGAGATCCTGTTACATGTCCCCTTGCCTTCCTCTTGGTTGTGTCTTGGATTTTCCCCGGTTTTCCTGTCCTTGACACTTTTGAGAATTACTGTCAAGTGTTCTGTAGACAGTCCCTCAATGGAGATTTGTCTGATGTTTTTCTTATCATTGGGCTAGACTGATGTGTCGTGGGCAGGTAAAATGCTGTCCCCATCACATCATAGCAGCAATAGTAAGGCCTGAGGACCTATCCCTACCGAGGTCGTATTGGACTACCCGGCTGCTCACCAGGTGTCCTAACTGTAAGTCTTCTTTTTACTTCCTTCTGTTCTTAGTTCGGAGTGGCTAGCCGGATGCCACTATGTTCAGCCCACCAGAAGAGACTGGGAAGTGATGCACCTTTTCATAAGGGTGGTGGTGTCTACAAAATTATGTGGAATACTTCGGCATGGAGGATTCATCTGCATTCTCCATTTCATTCAGCCCCATGTTTCTCATGAGTGACTTGCTTGTGTGTGTTTTGTCTTGTTTTTCACTTTGAGTTGTAGTTGAATATCACTTTATTTTGTGATATTCACATTGTCCCAGCCTCGGCTCTTCCTTTTCTTCCTCTTTAGTTGCTCCTGTGTCCCTTACCATCCCCTCGGTGTTCAGGGATTTATCTGTTTGCCCTTGTCTCTGGATGCTCTCGTCTCATGGTGTTCCATTTTGTGTCTCTGACCCTCTGGGATTTGTAAGGATGAAGAAGAAACTGAAGTCATCAGATGTGGAACCAGAGTGGGTTTGAAAATCACCAGTGGAAAGGAAACAGATCTTAGAGTGTTTCAGGGATCTGGAATGCAGGAGAGATGAGAATGTCTGAGACTCTGCTTAAATATGATGAGACTTCATGAGAGAGAGGAGGGAAAGATGGAGGGAGGGAGGGAGGGAGGGAGGGAGGGAAGGAGGGAGAGAGAGAGAGAGAGAGACTGACAAAGACCTAAAACAGCTCATGTGGTTTTCGAGGACACCTTGTGATTAATTGGGATTTTAAAAAGTCATGCACAGAAAATGGGGAAAGGCCCTATAGTTGGAGTGAGATGTCTAAAAATATCACCATCAGAAATTACTGACTTCTGCTTTGTTAAAAGCCTTCTTCCATGGCTCCTCTATGTGAAGTTACATGGCTCTTCCACACCCCAGCTATGTTGAAATGGAAGCTTTTATTTCTCTGAAGTCAGTTCTGATGTCAGTTCACTCACCAAAGAAGTTTCGATTTAACACCCACCGTGTGGACTCATTCAAGCCCCGAGAGCACTTCAGTGAACAGTTCTGCTGAAGTCTGTGTTCAGTCATGGAGCATACATCTAATTCAAAGATGGGTCTCAGATAGGTAGCTTTAAAGTATGTCAGGTGTATACAGGTGTATACATGCTGTAGAGAAAAGGCAGGGACATGGAGAGTTCTGGAGTGGAGCAATGGGACTGTTGTTTATATAAGGTAGTAGAAGCAATCGCCATTGATAAGGGGCCTGAAGCCGTAGTGTGCTCAGTACCAGTCACCAATGGACAGTGGGGCTGGAGTGTGCATCATTTACCTTATTTCTCTGCTCAGAAGTCTTAATGTCTTTTCTCTACCTGAAACAAGAGCCCAGGCCCCCGCCGCTTCCTAGGTACCTACCATATCTAAAATGGCTCTGATTTCTCACTTGAAAGGACCGCTCTGGCCACTGTGGTATGGGGACAAAGAACAGAATCCGGGTGACCACTTCAGAGAACTTTTCATCTATTAGTATGTGCTAATCTATATTAATTTTACCTTATTTTATGTTTCACATACTAATAACTACATGCATGTCGCCTGCCTCCTGTATATTGTACTACTGACCTTCGATGATTACGTAGTACTTAAGTAGCTGTATATTAGTTTGTGTTTCTTTTTATTGCTATGAACAGTAAGAACTTTGTGTCTTAAAAGGACACAGGTCCATTATCTTCTAGCTCTAGAGGCCAGAAGTCCTAAAATTCAGGTACTGGCAGGACAGTGCTCCCCCTGGAGCCCCACTCCCAGGAGCATGTTTCCCTTGCTCTTCTAGCTTTTAGAGGCTGCTATCTTTTCCTGGCTCACAGCTCCTTCTTCTGTCTGTTCAAGTCTCCCTCCGCTGCCCTTTCCCACCTCAGCTGTCATAATCAGGGCCTTTTCTGCATCTTGCTCTCTACTCCACCTCTTCTACAGACCTTTGTGATTGCAGTGGTCCTACCTCCATAATCCAGAGGTTTAATTTAATCACATCTGCAGAGCAGCGCTTTCCTTAGAAGGTGTCATTCACAGGCACACTCTGGAGATTCGGATTTGCAGATCTTAGAGAGGCTGCTATTCAGCCTAGCTCAAGTCCTGTTGGTATTTTGCTGTTGTGCTCCCATTAATAAATGGTCTAGTTTGGGGCTGGCATGACTTTGTTATACCGCCAATATTTCTATACTTTGACTTTCTTTTTCTGGATGTATCCATTAAGGGAAATGTGCAGGTATAGGTTTCCTAGGACAGAGGCCACAGCATCTTATCTGTTTGCTCTCTAAACATATGGCTGTATTATCAGTCAGTTTGTGACTATGTCCTTTCCTTCCCAGCCTCTTTGTTCCCACACTCAAAGACGTGTTTCCATAGGATCTTGTAAGACAACATTTCATTGGGTGGATTAAATTTCCCTGTTGGTTTGCTTGAATGTTTTTGGTGTGTGTGTGTGTGTGTGTGTGTGTGTGTGTGTGAATTGTATTTTCAAGGACAGTTGCTTTGTTTTGCTTATTAGTTGTATCTGGAACCAGAAGAGCAGAGACAGAGGTAGAACATTGCTTAAGTAGGTAAGGCTGGCATTAATAAATGGTCTATACAGAATTAAGCACATTGCTTTTACATCTCATCCAAGAAATGATATTTGAAATGGAGAAGGCACTATTAAAAGTGATTCAGTAGATGGGGAATGATCATGTCAGTAATTTGAGTGAGTGCCTATCTCTGGGGCACAAATGATCAGATTGCAGGGTGCTAAAAGCCTCAGTTAGTAGATACTATCAGCGACTGCTTGAACATAGAATAGATCTTGGAGAGCTGGGGAGCTTCCAGAAGACGTGGGATGTACAGATGTTGTGCATCTGTACTGAAAAAATCCAATCTAGGCCAGCGAATTGGCTCAGTGGGCACAGAGGTGTTTGCTGCCAAGCATGACCACCCATGTTATATCCCCAGGACTGACCCACACAGTGGAAGGGGAGAACCAGTTCCCATAAACTGTCTTGTAATTTTCACTCCCACACTGTGGCATGCATGTATATACCTTACACACACACACACACACACACACATGCCAATTGCTAAAGCTAGCCATATATGAATGCTTCCTTGTAAAAAAAAAAAAAAAAAAAAAAACATGAGTAACTCCATAGAAGAGATTGCCTTATACTTAGATATTAGCAGCAATTTGCAAATTTGTCTGACAAATTCATCACATCCTATTTTGACAGGTGTTTCTCAATTAAAAGAGAATGTCATAGAAACAGAAACATTTGGCAAAAATTTCCCCACAGGTCTTCTTAAGCACATGGAGAGAGATAGGTGTTGATGGGTAACAAGATAATTAAATGACTCCACAGCACAGGACACGACTGAGTGCCAGTTGGCCTGGGAAGACATTCCAGGAACGGGTGATCTGGCTTTTCCTAACTTAAAGAAAATCCTTAGGACTCAGATAAAAATCTAACACCCACACACACCTACACACACACACACACCCAGTGCTACTGATGTCAAAGAGTTTAATGAGCTAGCTAAACTTGTAGAATAAATATGTGTAATATAAAATAGGAAGTTGCTGTCCATCAACTATGAAAATAGCCCAACACCAAATAAATTTACAGGAAATAATGAGAATTAAAAAAAAATGTGTTTAATTTGGGACTGCAGTTGATTTCCCCTCTTTCTTGGTTTTATTAAAATGTATCAATTAAAAATGAATGCCATAGCATGTATATGGCAAGACTGAATGTTTTGAGATTACTTCTGTCATGGTGGGATAAGGCTGAGCCTGTCAGCACCTGATGGATGTGAGAGTGTGATGTAAGACCACTGGGCTGGGCGGGAAGGGGTAGAGCCCCACACTGCCGTGAGCTCTTTGTCTTGGGTAAGCCATTGGCCTCTTGAGCCTGAGGGATTGTTTTCATCTAAAAGTTGGAGGTGGCGGGGGTGGGGTGCAGTTATGGCTCAGCTCTGTCCTCGCTCGGCTCAGTTCTCATGCTTGGGTTCTGTGTGGCTGCCGGACTTCATTCTTGTGCTCTTCAGTCACTTTGGGCCAATTTCGAGACTAAATGGATTAGAAACAAACTATCCTTATTTTCACCTTGTTTTTGACCCTTCCATATGAGGTTCACTAAACATCTAAGTCAACTCTCTTTGACCTAAGGAAGACCTGGATGTTTTCTTGTTCAGAATGGAGGCATACCCCTTGGGGGTTTCTGGGTGAGTCTCTCCTGCTCCAGGTGGGACTGGCCTTTGGTTTCTCACTCATCTACCTGCATTGTGCTATCTCATCTACCCCCAGCCCTCAATTCTCAATTCTTCTCCCATTCTCTCCCTCAGCACCACTACCTTGATTTAGTTGTAACTACTGTGAGCCCTTAATTCTGAATTTCTATTGTTTTCTGTCCTTCGTTTCAAACAGATACTGGAGCTAATAGAGGAAACTGTTTAGTGTGGTTTTGAGGGTAGTGTGAGGGTGGGAAGGGAGGCCTCATGAAGAGGGCAGCTTGCAGTCATGACAGGCACAGGCTTCTCAAAGAGTTCAAAGTGTCCTAACAATAGGCATCCCCAGATTCTCATGGTTTCTGAAATTATTGTTGAAAGCATTTCTTAAGGAATGTTTCTTTCTCACTGAGAGCATAATGTGCACTGGACAAGAGTACAGGCTGATAAGATAAACGTAGGTCACCAGGTTCAAGGAACCCTCATGGGTTAGATCTCGAGGGAGTCAAGCCTAGGCATTGACAAGCAGCAGAGTTCACAGTCTCGTTGGTGAATCTTTCAACTCTGTGCTTTATTCTCTTACTTTGTGTTTTCATTCTATCCTCTGTATAGGAGTTAACAACAGCCCACGAGCCTCAGTTTAGGCTTGCCTAGTCTAATTTTCTTCTATGATTGCTCACTAAACATAATCAAGTGTCTGTATTTTTACACACAAACCATAATGCTTATACATTTTCACAGTCTAGGCTTTGTTTTTGGAGGGAGTTTTTTGTTTGTTTCTGTTTATTTATTTATTTTTGTCTTGTTTATTATGTCAGGATCTGATTGTGGTCGAGACTCAGTGGTCAGGAGAACTTGCTTCTATTGAAGAAGACCCTGGTTAGGTGGCCAGCTCCCATATGCTGGTTCAAAACCATCCTGCAACTCCAGTTCCAGAGGATCTGATGCCCTCTTCTGACCCCCTTGTATACATCAGGCACAAACAGCACATACTTGTGCATTGAGGTAAAATAGTCATGCATATAAAATAAATAAATCTAAGATGACAAATAGGTCTCGTAGTGGGGGTGTTCAGATTGGGAGGTCCATTGATATGGTTCTTCATTTATTGGGGCCATCTTTGTTTTGATTGACATAATAAACATGAAAGATCACTTCAACACTTCATATACTTTCCTTAGAACCTTCAAATATTTATGACTTGTTTATGTACTCAAACATGCATTTCAGCCTCGGCCTGATGGCTTCTTTCAATGCGGAAATATTTGTGGTGGGATTTTCAGCCCTCTCTCATCCACATCTCTCTTTTGGCTTCTACCATGCATTCTTCCCAGCACTGGCACTATTGCCCTTCCTCGGCTTGTTCTAGGCTTCCTGCTACTATGTCCGTGCATGCTCGAGGCTTTGCCCTGAGTTCTTGTGAGTCGTGGCGCTAACTTCATCTTCTTGGTGTGAGTTCGTTCTATCTTAACCCCAGAGAGTGATGAGCTGTCCTGTGCACTTTCTCCCCAGCACAGGTATATCTTGGACTCAGTCCTGGGTTGGTGTCTGGTTAGTTCCTTGGGCGGGCAAGAAACTACCCTTTGGAGCCGTGGACTCTCTGCTTATCTGAAAGAAGCATTTCTCTCTTATCACCACCTGCAGCCACCCTTTTGCTGTTATGTTCTTGCTGGTCATGCCTAGAACAGTTTCCCAACCTCAACCAACAAAGGCAAGTGACGGAAAACAGGAAGCCGCTTCAGTGTGGGCAAAGTTCTATATCTGAATTTTCTCCTTGAAGAAGCAAAAGGGAATGGATGGGTCATTTTCGGTCAGATTTAGGTGGTGCATTGCTCCTGAGGCTAAGGAAGTAGTATAAGGTTTTAAAGCCTTTAAGACATGACTGGTTTTGGAAAGAGTTTTTGGTCTGACTGATATTAGACACCTTTGTGGGCTGGTTAACTGTTTAATGGCTCCCGTGCGGTGGGAGACAATGGACCGGAGGTTAAGTGGCCGTGGTGGGTTCAGTGGATAACAGAAATGACCTACTGCCTCTACAGTCACAGATGTGCACAGCATAAGAACCAAGGCATTCTTTTTTTGATATATACTTATCAGGAAGGTCTCTGGAAGCAGGCTGTGGGCTGTAGTGCAGGAAGAGAAGGCTTGGAACTAGGGTTCCAGGTCAGTAGTTCTGATGAGATCACCAGGTTCTTTCTGCAACAGAGCTGTTTGCATGTCATAAACTGGGCTATGACTCAAGGCAAATATTTATCTAGTGAGAAGTGTAGGTGTGCATGGTAAGGCCTCCTCCTTCCTTAAGGAGTATTTCCTCATGACGCTCATTAGCTGGGAGCAGCTCAGACTGTAAATGTCACATGATCTCAGCTCAAGCCATCCTGTGGCTAGTTATCCCTGAGTTGTAAGATTTCAGGCTCAGATAGGATTTGATGGGCCAGAGGGTTTTTGCTGATAAAGTGGGAGGAGTTGGTGGAAGTGATAGATGAGAGCATTTCTGAGTAAATGCTGGCTTCAGAGTGCTTATTTGTTGACATTTTTTTTTTTAAATTTGGTTTGTTGAGTCGGGGTTTCTCTATGTAACTGTGGCTGTCCTGGAACTTCCTCTGTAGACCAGGCTAGTCTTGGACTCAGAGATCCTCCTGCCTCTGCTTCCTGAGTACTGGGATTAAAGGTGTACACCATTGAGCCTGGCTACTCTAGTATTTCTAAATGTCATTTTCCTTTCTCATTTAACCAAACTTGAAAAATAACAAATTTACAAAGGAGTCAATATGTTCTGTTACTCCATAACACAGATAAAAGAATTATTCATGCCTTAAAGACTTCTTTACACCCTTTTTATATGTAGATATGTATACGAATAAATAAAAACCTAAATTTTAAATTTTGAATCATATGCATCCTCATAATTTTGTGGTTTTAAAACATTACATTTCAGTGGGGGCCTATAGGGGCATTTCAGGAATCGGTTTTCTCCTTCGGAATGTGGGCTTCCGGGATTGAACTCAGGGCATCAGGCTTGGCTGCAAGCACCTTGACCGCTGAGCCATCTCACCAGCCTCTGCTTACTTGGTTTTGTTTGTTGTTGTTGTTATTGTTGTTTTGTTTGTTTTCTTTTAAGGTCTCACTATATAGTCCAGGCAGGCCTGGAAAGTCTTTGTGTTGCCCAGGCTGGCCTTGAACTCACGATCCTCCTGCTTCAGCCTCTTAAGTGCCGTGATCATGGTACCATCATACCTGGCTTGTAAGGGCTTCTTTTTGTTTGTTTGTTTGTTTGTTTTTGCGGTGTTAGGGATTAAACCCGGGGCCTTGCACATGGTAGACAAGCACTTTCCACTGAGCTGCATCTCTAGCCTCAGAAAAGGACTTTTGCTTTCCTTCATAGAAGGTGTGTGTTTTCTGTCATCTGAGCAATGCTTTAGAGGTTTCATCCAAACCAGATTCCCAGTCGCTGCTTCGGTTTCTTCCAGGTTTTCCATTTGGGAGACACTGTAGGCTCTTTTCAAGACAGCCTTGCCTGATGAACACACTGTTAAGTAAGTTACATATACCGTTCCAGAGAATGATCCATAGGTGGTATCCCTGAGCACTCTGTGCCTTCCGGAGTTAACCCTCTGACCTCATGGGGGAGGGGAGTTTAGTGAGACTGTTTACTAAGTAACTAGATAAGGTCTCTTCTAATTCTAAAATTCTGTGATTTGAAACATTGTTTATATGGGACAGTGCTTTCTGTGTCCCAAGCAACTGAGTTTTTATTTCCCAGCTCTATTGAGAGACCGGGGTGCTAGCTGTACTTATAGTCATTGAATATGCAGATAGGCGTATATAAATCGGGCTTGATGTATCTAAGTAGTGATAAAAGTCACTGACTGTCTTTCATATACCCTCTTTTTGTTTTGTTTTGTTTTGTTTTGTTTCTCGAGACAGTGTTTCTCTGTGTAGTTTTGGTCCTTATCCTGGATCTTGCTCTCAGGCTGGCCTCGAACTCACAGAGATCCGCCTGGCTCTGCCTCCTGAGTGCTGGGATTAGAGGCGTGCGCCACCGCTGCCGGTCCTCATACCCTCTGTCTTAAGAGCCTCCACGCAGGCCCTTGTCTTCTGCCTCACAGTGGCTTTTTGAGGTATCCCTTATCATCGCCTCTCTGCAGGTGAGGAACCTGAGGCAAGCAGAGACCAGACACAGCCCATCCGGCCCCCAACCTTGTGGCCTTTCTTCTCTTGTGCCTGGTGCCTCCCAACCCCATGCTAGTGAGCTTTCCTCTTATCTGCTTTATCTTTCAAAGTCCTTCCACGAAGCAGGTGAAAGGTCAGTCTCTAAAATATGCATTGTAAAACAGTATCGTTTCCTTCAAGATATCTAGGATATCGATTCCTTCTGATCCAATCAAATCCCATCTTGGATGTTCTGCTTCTCGGTGGTGAGAGGGGCAGTA
The DNA here is from genome assembly GCA_902168425.1 of Peromyscus attwateri. Classification (NCBI taxonomy): domain Eukaryota; kingdom Metazoa; phylum Chordata; class Mammalia; order Rodentia; family Cricetidae; genus Peromyscus; species Peromyscus attwateri. The sequence goes on from CABHPP010143681.1 coordinate 36,215, forward strand.
GGCGTGGCCCCAGTGGGGGGTGGGGGGTGAGAGCAGGAAAATCTCTCTACAAAGTAACACTATGGCACACAGTTGCAAGGCTTAAATATCCTGAAAGTGCTCTAGGAAGAGGAGATGACAGGTCTGTCTTGATTAACATATTTCATTACAGTATTCACCTAAATTTCACTGGAGTCCTGAGCTGGACTATTCATTTGTTCATCGTCCGGGAGAACCTTCAGGACATTCTCCCACATCAGTTTCTCTGTTAGGCCCAGAGAGCCCACAATCGGAAACACAGTCCTGGCCTTCAAGGTGCTTTGTGTTGTTTGAATAGCTCAAAAGTCAAAATGCCTTTTAAATTTACCTCAGTTTCAAAAGAGTTCCCTTAGAAGCAGTATGGATACTTGAGGAGAAGTCCCTCTCCTTCATGTGCCGACTTGGGCAAGTGATGTTCCTGATAGCTTAGAGACTTGCTCAATGCGTGCTGGTTTGCTCATGTGGAAACCAGGGTCTTGTGCCATTGCTCGACCAAAGTGCCAGTTTATCGCAGGTTTTTTTCTGTTTCGTCTTTTATAGCCCTGTGGACTTGAAGATTTGCTTTACGTGAACTAAGACGAAATGAGGGAAAAATGGCTGGATTTTTAAAGAGGCCCCCAGCCTGTGATGGGCATTTCCTGGGTTTCCTGCTGAGGACAGACACAGACTCTGGGCTTCTCAGCCAGGCCCCAGATGACAGCACCAGGAACCTGTCATGTTAAGGTGCTGTCTGAGGAGAAGAAGAGTCATAAGCTCAGAAGTTGAAGACTCAGCCAGAGCCTCTTCCTGAAGGATCAGGGCTGAGCTTGGTGGCAGGCTTCTGTGGCAGCTATCCCTTGAGCAACAATTGTTTCACTTCAGTGGGAGGAGGTTGTAGGGGTGAGAACCAGGGACATGGGCAAGAAGCCAGTAGTAGGTTTGGCTTCTTCAGCTATTGACAGATCTGCCTGGTGTGGTCAAAGATGGGCCACATTCCAAGATGAACCCAGGCACTGTGGTGATCTTAGTGTTTGGGTTGGTGTGATGGACCTCCGCTTTAGAAAGTCCACCCCCTGTGAGATATGCCACCATATCTTGCAGGGTGATGTAACTTGAATAGGCGGATTTCATGGCAAGTCAGCCAAGGTTGTCTGTCCCACTATCCCATTAAAACTTACTTAGTGGAAACATTTCTATTTCTGGATGGAACAAGTCACATGCCTGTTCTCATTCCTCATGTGTTAGTTTGCCAGATCCTTAAAATATCTGCATCATATAAGAGTCAACGTGTCCACTTTCATTATGTTTATAGCTGTCCCCTTCTTCCCAAGACAGTCTGAAGCTCAAAGAAGGAGCGTGTCTGGATATTTCTCCGGAACTATCACTACTAGGTTGAGTTTATGGCCTGGGGAAGAGTAGGATTGAGCACAGGTTTGTCTCAGGAGAGCTGACTTTGAGCTGTGGGCATCTAAAGAGGATTCTTTGTCATGTGGGACCTTTGGGCTCTTCAGGGACACTCTTGTCACTGTGTGTAGAGACCTCTTGCTTCCAACTCACTGATGTTGCTACTCACTCTTTTCAACCTCTCCATAAAGTCCCATCTCGGTCTCTAAAAACTTCTTGTCTGGGTTCATTACTGTTCTGATGGCCTTTGTTATTCAGAACCTAGTAGAACCCACATACCCATGCTATCAGAGTATGAGCCAGGGAAAGTATACATTATTTGTTCTACACACTGCAGGAGGTCCCCTGATCCTGGCCAAATCCAGGGTGCCTGAGAGTCTAGTGTAGCTGTGGGGTTTTAGCTTGTCCAGCAGCATCCAAACAGGCCACTTCTGGCCCTTCATATGTCTTAAGTAGAATTGATGAACAAGATCCCTGTGTTGTGTCTGGCTCCATAGTCCTATGGGGGATCTTGCTAGGCCAGAAGGGGTGCAGAGGCAGGAATCCCCACCCTTAATCCTTCACTAAGACCACTGTGCAGCCCGCTGGCTTCGAACATTCTCCTCTCACAAACCACCTGCAGCCGAACCTACTCGCACCCTTATTGGGATGAAAAGGTCTCAGGCTATGTTTTTGAAACATCTTAGTGGCTTACTTGGCGCATCCCACTGTCACACTGTACTGTGCCCTTTTGGAAAACACCGCTTCCCATCTCCTGGTCTTGGAGTCACTCAAGGTGTGCAGCCTGGATGGTACAGGATCCCAGGGCCCCTGCCCACGTTTTTCTCCTTGTCCTGATCTGATTCCTCCCTAATCCACAACCTGGGCTTCAGATATCTTTTCCTCCTGGGATGCTTCCTTCCTTCCTTCCTTCCTTCCTTCCTTCCTTCCTTCCTTCCTTCCTTCCTCCCTTCCTCCCTCCCTCCCTCCCTCCCTCCCTTCCTCCCTTCCTCCCTTCCTCCCTTCCTTCCTTCCCCCTCCCTTACAGAATACATAGGCTCAAAGCTAGAGACCTCAACTCACAGCAATCTTCCTGCCTCAGCCTCCCAAGTACCAGGATTGCATGCCTGGCCCTATTCTCTCTTGGCATCACTGGCTGTCTCTGTCACTTCAGGGTTGTCAGGTATTGCCACCTCATGAAAGACCGGGACCGCCTTACTTCCCATCCTGAGAAGATCTCTAGTTCTCCATCTCTTTATTTCCTCTGTTGTGTGTATTACAGACGATAAAGTTTCCAAATACCTTATACGAATTATTTGGTCTCTTTCCCTGTCATCAGATGTTAAGTCCCAGATGGAAAAGCCCACGTCTGTTTTGCTCAGATGTATATATACTGAATTAGTGCTCGGTAAACATTTGTTGAATAAATGAATGAAAGTGGGAAAAGTAACTTTTGATTAAAGTAAATCATCCTTCCCCAAATGCATCTGTTCTCCTGGGTTGACTCTTACTGTCTGAGTCTTGAACACATGGGCCACAGGCTACAGGAAGTAGTCACACGACCCGAGGTTAACTTTGGCTGTTCCTTTCAGTTCGTTATTGTCTGCCCTCTCCTCATCTGTCTTTCCCAGTCCCTAACTCATTCGCTCATTCTCGATTTTATCTATCACGATCATTGTTGGGTGAGGCTGGAGAGAAGACTCCGTTGGCACATGACCGCCTGAGTTTGGATCTCTGGCACCCATGCGGAAAAACGGAGCGTGATGGTGCGTGCTGTAATCTCAGCACTAGGGAGATGGAAACGGGAGGATCCCTGGGGCTCACTAACCGGCAAGTCCAGCTGAGTCACTGAGCTCCAGGTTCAGTGAGAGACCCTGCCTCAAAAATAGAGTGATGGTGATGGTGATAGTGGAAGACACACATACCTGCACCCACTGTGTGCTTGCACACACACACACACACACACACACACACACTCTTTATAAGCAAGGCAGCATAACTATCCATTTTATAGATGGCTTCACCAAGGAGATGGTAGGCTTGAGAGCACAATGTTACCCACAAGTATGGCCCAGAGCTTAGCAAAAACCCCCCCCCCCCCCCCCCCCGCCCCCGCCTCTCACTCATTCATCTCTCCTTTGTTCCTGTCTCCCTGCTAACCTCCTTACCCAGCTCTCCTCTGAACTCATAGCCAAGACTGTGGCCTGGTTCCCTCTCCACATTGTACTGAGGGGACAGTAGTCCAGGTTCCCAGCCAGAACCTGCCTTCATGATGCAGAGTAAGAGACTCAGTTCGGCCCATGAAGCAGCATGTGTACGTGTGGCACACCCAATGGTTGTCAGGTCTCTCCTCCAGAGCCCTTCCTTCCTGCTGCCAACCCACATACTTGGGATTCACGGGCCCTAGACGCCTTCTACCGAGAAGCAGGGGTCTGGTTCTCAAGGAAGGTGCTTGAGCTCTGCATGACTCTTGTCTTACTTCTCAATCCTTCTGTGCCTCCTCAGAAGACTTGCCCATCCTTGGCCATGAGTCTTCCTTTAGTGATTTTTACTCCTCATAGAGCCGCTGGGACAGTCCACGTTCCTCCAGCTCACAGCCAGGATGGCCTCCCTCAGGAGGAGGCAGGCAGCTTGTCGCACTGCACTGGGTCTTGTGCCTGTCTGGATAATACCCCGTCCAGTGCAGCTGTCGAGGCCTGTTGCTTAGTTGCTGTCTACTGACTGAAATAATGGACCACCAGTTCCCCGGGCTAGTTACTGCCGACGTGTCATTTTGAAGTGCACACCGTACTGCAGCGGCGGCAGTGTGTTGTGTGCTCTCTCTGCTGTGAACTCTTCTTTATGCATATAAATAATGCCTTGCATTTGAAATGTGCCTCAGAGTTAGCACAGCACTTTCCTTTTAGCATCTAACAGGGCTCTGTTATAAGTAAATGCAAGTAAGGGACCAATTTGAGAAGAAAGTGAGACCAAAATATGATCCTTACTGTTGCTTTTATATAAATCATATAATGTTTTTTTTTTTAAAAAAAACAGCAAAGATTTTAGTTACAAAAATTAAAAGTACATGGTAAAGCTGCGTTGTTTACACATCTTTGAGACTTCTTTCCAAAATCTAAAGAGCAGAAAAGTAGACGAAAAAATTCTGTCCCAGCTGTGTAAAATAAGTCAGAATGTCTTAAGTAGAAATCTCTCTACTGCTTGAAAGAAAATATGCTTTAAATTCCACATGGCAAAGAAATGGATTGTTTAAGCTGGGGCTTACTTTGCATATAGGCCATTTATTTATTTTTATTCCGCTGACTGTTTTATGGTGAAAACTGGAGGCAAGCGTCACCTCTGTCTAGCTCCAAGACTTTTTACCACTCCAGAATATGGCCCAGAATCTCCCAGCTGCAGCCCCTTGAGCCCTGGGGGTTGCTATTGTGGCTATTTCTTCTGCTGGGAATCGTCTAACGGATCATTCTGTGTCTGGCTTCTTTCACTCAGCGCGTTTTCAAGCTTTCCTTGCTCCTTGTAATATGTATCCGTACTTTATTCCCTGTTCTGGCTGAATAACCAGTATTTTTAGCCTCAAAACATTTAGGGGGTGCTGGAAACTCTGGTACCCACCCACACATAGACCCACTATATCGGTCCCTTCGTGGGCAATAACCTCCTCTCACAGCAAGAGTGAGATTCAAGTTGATCATAAAGTACCAGCGCTAAGGGAACATGTGCAGTTAAGGCTGTAATTTGTTGCATATTTAAAAGCCAGGAAGGAGGTAGGCAGCTCCATGCAAGAATTACAGGTCATTCTTTGTATAACACATACCTCCCTGAAAACAAAACAAAACAAAAAAAATGTTCAATAAAGGATGTTAAGAGCGTTAACAAAAATATTCTCGAGGCTCTTACATCCTGGGAGCCTGTGTTGACATGAGTCTTCCAGAGAGTGCTCGGAACACATAAGGACTCATTGGTGCCCTCAGTAGTCTTGGTGATGAGGCTGGCCCCAGCTGGTTAAAGAACTTTCTCCAGCTTCTCCAGGTGGCTTTAAGTGGCCTCATGTAAAAATGGGAATAATGATACTATTTGTGTTCCCTCAACGAGACCCACATCCTAATTCCTGGGATCTGTAGATGTCTAGAATCTGTTGGCTTATTTGAAAGGAGGGTGTCCTCAGGGTTTCTGAGAGGCAGAGTCACTCTGAATTATCCAGACGGTCCCTCAGTTTATCCCAGAAAGGCTCCAGAGACAGGCAAGGAAGGTGGTGAGGTGAAGATGGAGGCCAAGGCTGAACGTAAGCCAGGGAAGGCTAAGGCTGGCAGCAGTGAGAAGCTGGAAGGGACCAGGCCCAGGTTCTCCCTTAGAGCCTCAGGAAGAGAGCTTCTTAACATCTGAATTCCAGCCAGTACTAGTGGACACCTTAAGCAGGGTCTCCTCGAAAGCAGGCTTTCTCAGCCATGGCACCGGTAACATTTGGTAACTCTTGGCTGGGGAGCTGCCCCCTACACGTGGGACGTTTAGCAGCATCCCTACCCCCTAGATGCAGTAGTGCCTCTCCCCAGTTGTGACAACCAAAAACATCTTCATGAATTGCCAGTATCACCTAGGGGACAAAAATCACTCCCTTTTCAGAACCACTAACGTAGAGGTTCGACCCTAACTACAGCTTTAAGTGGCTGTGCAGTTGTGGAGCCTAGATAATCTCTCTGAACCTCAGTCTCGTTATGGTAAGGCTATTCAAATGACGTACTGTATGTTAAGGCCCCCAGAACTGTTCCCGGTAAAACACAATACAGGAAGGTTATTAGCACGATCGCCACACTCGTTTATCACACACCATTCTGTGTAATGCCTATTATAGAATTAACAGGCATTTGAAACCTTTTCCAAAAGTCGTTTCTGTTAGAAAGATCCAATGTGGGGTGGGGGAGGCAAGATGGCTCAGTGGGAAAGGTGCTTGCGGTCAAGCCTGACGACCTGAGTTCAATCCTTGGGGCTCACATGGTGAGAGGAGAGAGACGACTTCCTTCAAGTTGTCCTCTGACCTCCACATGCACACTCCGGCACATATTTCTCCTCCCCTAGCCAAATAAATAAACATGATAAAAATTAATGAAAAGATCAACACACATTTTGACATCACATATCCCTTCGTTGATGGTTTCTCCTCCCGTCTTAAAGCTTCCCGTCACTGTACCTATGAGCTGCGGAAACTTGGTTGGATGCCTTTGGATGGACCGCCTGTCAGTCAGGCGGACTCCTTGAGCTCTTTAGCTAATACCTTGGATAAACTAACAAGCAAACCCTTTCCATGTGTCAGTGACATGTCTGTTACTCCATAATTACAGCTTTCTCCACAGCGCTAGAGCTGCTGAATTCACTAAGGAATTGTGTCAGTGGCCCCGTTCAAATCTGTGAAATATTTAACAGCATTTAGCAGCTTTCAGTAAAGGTTAGGGAGTGTTGTGAATAGATGCTGCCATCTATTTTTGTAAGGAAGAGGAATGCATTCCAAGCGGGGACTAGGCCGTTGTGCCTCTGTGGCCTGGGGACATGGTCATCAATAAGACAGAGGTTTCTAAGAGTCTCCATTCTAGCCTGCAATAATGATAATATGTTCAATAACTCTGTAAACGTTAGAGCTCGTAAGGCTGAAAGGGAAGGATTGGGTGTGAGGAGTTAGGAGTACTGACTTGGGGGCCGCCAAGCCTCGTGTTCGGTGCACTGTGTACCTCTGTCCAAATGCACTGCTGGACGGAATGACTGTGCTTTTCAAAGGTGTCTTCTCCCCTTTCTGAGTGTCCTGCCTGGGAGTGCCTTTCAAACTTAAGCCATGTGGCTCCCATGTACCCTAGCTGCCGTGGGAATTCTTTATAGCAATGGTTTGGAGACCATTCCTGGCACCCAGACTCAGGGAAAGTGTATACCTAGCAGGTAAGAGGCCTGATTCAGACTGCTGTAATTCTGGGTCTCCACCTTAAAAGCCGATGGCTTTGGGGAAGTCATTAAGCCTCTCTGAGCCTCAGTAGCCTTATAACCATTATTGTAAGGATTAAAGTATTAGAGGTAAGTAGACTTGTGTCAAGCGTACGATATACTCAGAAAACGTTGGTAATAGGAATTTTGTGATTAACATAGAATACTATTTCTAAGGTACCTTATAATTAGTCATTGCAATTATAATTCGTTTGTGAAGCATACCTGTAATTATTAGTTTCAATAGGCAGTCACTTTTCAAATAAACCCTCTCTAACAATGGGGCTCCACACAGACAGCCTAGGGCTGGCCTCCTGTGAGTTTGGACCTGGGATATTCTTTGCATATTCTGTGTATACTTACACAAAGGTGGATTGAAATGAGAGAGCAGAGGCAGTGGATAATTTGGGTCATAAAAATCCAGCTTGTAAAATATGCTTCGTCAGTTCTTGTGGCTAATTCTATGGATCAGCTTTCCCCCAGGCTATTTGGCTCTCCTCTCTGTGCATAGAGAGACTTCTGCAGACACTTGTTGAATGAGTCTGGACTGGAGGGAGCTACCTGCTTCTTTTTTTTTTTTTTTTTTTTTTTTTTGGTTTTTCGAGACAGGGTTTCTCTGTGTAGCTTTGCGCCTTTCCTGGAGCTCACTTGGTAGCCCAGGCTGGCCTCGAACTCACAGAGATCCGCCTGCCTCTGCCTCCCGAGTGCTGGGATTAAAGGCGTGCGCCACCAACGCCCGGCCAACCTGCTTCTATTACCTGAATGAACTGGGACATTCCTCAGTGGGTCAAGGCTTCACTGGGAAATGGCCAGAATCAAAGCTGCTTCTCACAACCAAAGTGTCCCGCTGCCCTGCAGGAGAGGGCTGGGGATTGGGAAAGTATGGCTTCACAGCAGTGTGGACACTCTAAATGTCCTCTTTGAAATGTTTGTTCCTGGGGCTGGGAGCATAGCTCAGGGGTGTGGTGCTTGACTGGCATGCACAAGGCTCTCAGTAAGATCACCTTGCCATAAAAAATTTTGACGTTACATTATGTAAATTTTTTCATGGCCAGCACCCAAACCTATATTCTCGCCTCCCTGTATGATATTTAAAAAATTGTTCAACTTATAGTTCCTGTTCTGGTCTATTTTCTGTTACTGTGATAAACATCACAACAAAAGCAACTTGGGGAGGAAAGGGTTTATTTGGCTTACACCTCCAGGTCACAATCAATTTCTGAGGTAAGTTAAGGCATGAGCTTGAGGCAGAAGTCTGAAACAGAAACCATGAAGGAATACTGTTTACTGGCATGCTCCCTACCTTCTCCTCAGCGGGCTTTCTTGCTCAGGGATGGTCCAGCTCACACTAGGTACATCAATTAGCAATCAAGCAAATGCCACAGGTCCATATGCTCAAAGCCATCCCCCAATTCCGACTCCTTAAAATAACTCTGAGCTGTGTCGAGTTGACGCTAAAGCTAACTAGGAGACTGTCTTTTATATTTTACATAGGATAAGTGCGTTGAGAGTTTATTTCGGTGTGTGTAACATCCTGTGCTTATAGGCTCATTCTTGATGTAATGACACTGTCTGTATTGGTTACATAGATGTCAGCTGTGAAGATTCAGGTTATCGGGAATGCCTTCACCATGATGGGTGCCCAATAAATGCCAGTTAAATTGCGTATCGACTGTTTTCTAAGTTGCCTGAAACTATAATGCAAAATATTGTTGGCAATAGACTTGAACTATATAATGTTAGAGTCCATAGAGTTCATCGTGCTCTAAGACAGGCCTCCAGGTCCTGGGAGGTTTGTCTAGTCACTTAGGGCAAGGCCAGGGTACTGCTTTTTTGATGAACATGTTATACAAATGCACCATTCGTATAGTTTGATTTTCTCAGGATTTTTTCACTCTCTTCTTTCTCTTTCTTCAGTGTAAGCCATCTGATACCGCAGAGCAATCATGCCTTTAGCAGCTATGAGGTGTGTCTTCTGTCCTTCCTTGACTGATGACCGCCAGTTTGTGTTTTAACCAGACCCCCGGGCTTCTTCTTGTGTGAATGGGAGAATGGCTCTTTCCCTGCTCCCAGGTCCCAGGCCCAGAGTAGATCTGAGGTCAATGTCTTCGCTTCCGTTTCCCAGTGTCCTACTAGTGGGTGTGCTCATTGTAAAGGTGGGATTATTGCAGGTTCTTTTTATAAATCTTCCCTTTCCTTCATCTTGTTTTGAGGAGGGATGAAGGATTGGGGAGGAAGGGACAATGCTGTGGGCAGATGGGACAGGTCATATCTGGAATGCAGACAGAGTTCTGTTGTGTTTGAAGTGCTGTATGATGGAGGGTGACTTGTTCAAACTAGGAAGCTGGAAGAGGGTTTCAACGCAAGATCACCAGCCATACGACATAAAGATGAGAGGGGCATTGTGTCCAAACCAAACAAGGTAGGTTTTCAAGTTTCCTGTTGGCTTTGCTTTTTAGTGAAACGGGAGAAGTGTGGGGTATCAAAGACTCAGGAAAAATGAACTCTAGTACCTAGGCTCACTGACCAAGGGCATGGGAGCCCTGAAGTAGTAGCAAATCCCATTTCCTTTCTTAGGAAGTCTTCACCAAGGAAAATCAGCTGTAAGTCTGCTTGCTTGTGATGGAAGGAATACATATTTTTTTTTCACTGTGGAAAATGTATAAAATATAAGTGGTTAAAGAAGGTAACATTTTGGAATGTATCCTTCAATCCCTTCTGTTTGTGTTTATTTCCAAATTTCCTTTAGGGTAGGAGCATAGAAGACATGCTGTTTTAAAATCTGCTTGTAAAGCATTTAAGATATTATGACTATTTTTCTGCTTCTAAGTAGGACTCAAAAGCATTTTTAATGGTTATGTCTTGGTAATCAGCATAATGAGCTTATTGGCTAGTACCAGCGACTCGGAGTATCTGCAGGTTCCATTCCATCTATTGTAAGTCTTCCCCAGGAAAAGCTGCTATAAATCTACTGCTTGAAGTTTATAATTTTAATCACTAAATATCAGAAATATGCTTTTAATATCCGGGGTCATTTCCTTAGGACAGATTCCTAGGAATGCAATTACTAGATCAGCAGGGTTGTAAGACATCAGGGTATTTGTGCACTGCTCAGTTTATCCCTGGGAAGACATTGACATAGATTTAGACCAGGGATAGGGGCATTCTGTTCCCAGCTTGCTTGAAAGTTGCATGTAATCACTTTTCAAAAATTCTTTTGTTGTTGTTGTTGTTGTTGTTGTTTTCCGAGATAGGGTTTCTTGGTGTAGCCCTGGCTGTCCTGAAATTCATTCTGTAGACCAGGTTGGCCTTGAACTCACAGAGATCTGCCTGCATATGCCTCTTGAGTGCTTGGATTAAAGGCATGCACCACCACTGCCCAGCATGTGGGGTTTTTAAAATAATTTTTAAATTTTTTTATTGTTTTTAAAAATATTTAATGTAATATGTCTTGACTGTACATTCTTTGGTTTGGGCATATTTGTGGTCATTTGCACGATTTTTTTTCCAAATTGCTTTATGTCATTTGTCTATACTTTCGAGAGTGTTTTGCTCTTCAAATGAATTCACAGACATCTGTGTTGTCTGTAATTATTAGTATTTTTCCATTATATATTACAGACCCTCTCTTCATCTTGCTTACCTTTTCTTTTTCTTTTTTTTTTCCTGAGAGATTTATAATATTATGCTGTCAGATGTATTCTTTTTCCCTATGAATCTGGCCTTTATCATGATTAGACAGGCCTTTTCCATTCTATTGCTTCATAAATATTACCTTAATTTTTGTCAGGTATTTTTTGTGTTTTTTTTAATGTTGAAAGTTGAAAAATTAGAGGAAATGTTATTTTCTTTAAAAATTTATCTTTGTCCTCCCCCAAAAAAGTATCTTTTAAGCCAGGCTGTGGTTGTGCAAACCTTTAGTCCTAGCACTTGGGAGGCAGAGGCAGGAAGATCTCTGTGAGTTCGAGGCCAATCTGGTCTACAGAGTGAGTTCCAGGGGCAACCAGGGCTACACAAAGAAACCCTGTCTCGAAAAACAAGACAAACAACAACAACAAAAATTACCACTGTATAAGGCCAGAGACAGGTTTCTAACTCGATCTTTTTCAAAATAGATAGGCAGTCAACCAGCATGATTAAAAAATCTTCCCTTTTGCATTGATTTCTAATGCCCTGTTAATTGAACACTGAATTCCAGGCTTCCTGTCTTTGTTTTCTGAGAAGGGACTCATGCAGTCCAGGCTGACTCTGTTGGTATCTGAGACTGGGCTTCAACTGCAGGTCCTGTTGCCTCTGCCTCCCAAGAGCTTGAGTCAGAGGCCTCCCCTCATGCTCAGCCTTGTGGCTTTTTTTAAAGAATGGAACAGAATAGGTTTTCGTTCCCATCGCTGATACAACAGTGTGATAAGTTCTAATGTAGACCAAACCTGCCTACTCATCTGTTCTCCCAAAATCCTCATAAGGATTCTTGAAGATTGGTCTTCAAGAACTTCAGAGTCATTTTGTCAAATGTATAAGGAAAACCTCTGATGCTGTATTAGTTATAGCTATATAATATTGTAAAAATCTTTTGGGGGGGGAGCTTTCATATTTACCCTTAGCTTTCACATTTGTGATATCATTTGATGAACACATCATTTCCCCATTTTTTCTTTTTATAGCCTATCATAAGAATATGTGGCAGTTGTATATATTTCTGTTTAGCTCCCCGTGGCTTGTTTAGTATCTTTTCTTAGTATTTTTGTTGTTGTCGTTTGTAAGAATGAGTTTTAGCCCATCATACATGTTGCTTTGTTATTTCTGGAATGAAGGAAACTTGATTTTTGTCTAGTGGCTTTGTCGTAGTTTCAGGGATGCGATTTCATTTTTCCAACGGAATATCACAGTATTTCTGCATGTTAATTTTATCTTCCGGTTTCCATCATGTATAGTTTTACTGCCTTAAGTCGTGCATGAGTTGTAGCTTTCTTCTAGGACCTTGGCAGTGACACGTTTTGTTTTTTGTTTGTTTGTTTGTTTTCTTCACAAAGATGTTCTTAGTAACACACGACTCATATGTGACCTACTTGATTCACTACAGTGAACACTGGTTGTCTGGGGCTCTTACCCACCGGAAGGTGACCCACCAACACAGTAAATGGATCTATTTTAGGGAGCATCAAACAAATCTCTGACTCCCTGTTGTGCTGGTTTTGAAAGATCTATAAAGAAGGAATATGAAATGTAGCATATCCAAGTAAAGTAGATCAACAGTCCATGGAATTGTGTCCAGCCTGAATTTCCTGTGCAAAAGTATCAAGACCTTGGATGTACAGTATAGTTGAATGCCTAAAGCATACACTTATACTTTAAAAGATAAATTAGTTGTTTAATTGTGTCCTACTTTAGAGATGCCTTTTCTTAAAGAATTACTCTTGGTCTAAAGTACCGATTCTATTTTGGGGGTTAGCACCATGGACATTTTCAAAGTCTATTTGTGAGTAAGCACTGCATAAGGAGAGCAGCAGCAGTTTACAAAAATGCGTTTGGGGCCAATGGGAAAGGAGAACACTAATTTATAACATATTTGTGTGCTTTCTTATTTGTTGTGCTCCCTCATGCAAAACAAAACAAAACAAAACAAAACAACATCTGATTGAATGCTGTCGGAGTAACATAGGATTTTACCCACCCAAAAGGTGGGAATTATGAGGGCGAGAGAGATGGTTCAGCTGATGAGATTGCTTGCTGCTCTTCTACAGGAAGAACTCACAAACTACCTGCAACTCCAGCTCCAGGAATACAGCATCCTTTCTGGCTTCTGTGGGCACCTCTGTACACATGTGTACACACACACACACACACACACACACACACACACACACACACACGCATGTGCACATGCATCCATTTTAACGATTTAAATGTGGAGGAATACTGAACGTTATAACTAAGCTAATTGTTGTGGCACTCTATCTGCAGTATGTCTACTATCCTTCCAGCTAAACATTATAGTCACCTGAGCTACCTAGATATGGGAGCCCGGGGGTGGGGGGTCAGGAGCGGGGAGGGAAAACTGGACTAGTGGACTGTGAATCTGGAGTGGAAGATATTCTATGTGGAGCTAGAGAAAGGGGTGGCCAGAGCCCTGAGGATGACCCAGGATGACTTCACAGGGTCCACCCCACACACACCCCTGTCCTCCAATGATCACTGACCCATGCATCCTTCACAAATCTAAAGAGCAAAGCTGAGGTGACCCTGCCTGACCCCTTCAAGGCTGAAGGTCACATGAACAAATCCTCCTTTTCTCTGAGCTCCTGGGTGGCCTCCAAAAGCTGGCTGTGTCCCCTGCTGCCTGCAGACTTCGCTTTGCCTTCTTTGATCAGTCATCTGGCACTGACCCCATGGTTTTAAGAGTGTAGGCTTCCTCCTGCTGTGCACAAAGAGAGCTGTGGCTAGGAGCTAGGACACACTGCCTTAGTCCTAAGACTAAATTCCAGGGTTGTTTTTGAGGGCCTCTGGCCATGGGATATTTTACATAAATACTTTTAAAGACAGGTCAGCCTGTCTTCCTCCATTGTATGCTGTGAGTTCCAAAAACTCGCAGCTGATCCGTTTACTTGACAAAAGGCAAAGGGAAGGAAGGCCTGGAATTAGAAACAATATGAAGAGTTTGTCAGTTCCTCGTCTCTTATTTTGTCAGCCTGACACATTGGTGGGGGGCAGTAGTCATTTTAAAATGCATACAGTGGCTGCTGTGTGTTCTGTGTATCCAGTGTGGGTTTCACAAGGTCATCTGCAGACCAACCAAAAAGGGAAGCTCGGAGAAAGGTAACCTTTACTATCTTTGTTCTGGTCATCCCTCCGTGGCGGCCACACGTAACCATTGGCTGTAGTGTTTCACAGAAGCACATCTCTGGGACTTGGACTCCCTATCTGTTATCTGACATTTGTAGTGTGGAAGGAAACTTCAGAGAAAGAGCCTGGCACCACTACAAAGACAGTGAGATCCAAAGTCAAGACGCAGTAAGCCAGAGGTCCAGTAAACTCAGTTCTGCTTTATCCTGACTAGAGAGAACCAGGAACTTCCACTTGGCAGGAAGATGTGGGGACACGTGAGTGCCTGCCTATTTCCAAGAGAATCCATAGTAGAAAGTGGTCCTTTGGTTATATTCATTCCTGCCTTCCCTTGAAGTTTCTTCCATCCAACTTCCCAATATTACCGTGTCAGGAGTGTAATCTGTGGCAACATATGAGTACTAAGTCCTACAGAGTGGCTATGAAACTGACTTTTTACATAGTTTTAGTTAAAGTTTAAAATATATATATTCAGTTTAGTTCCTGGAAAACATTTAACTATGTTTGAAATAAATGGATCTATGAGGCTACCATTTCATTTGCAAATTTTATGAACTCCAAATATAGTCAAGAAATTCCAGTTCCCGATCAGATGAGGTAAACATACTTCACTGTGACCCCTCCCACGGAATGCAGCTATGAAGCCTGGTGGGAATACATGCAACAGCTATGTGCAGACCATGAGAAAACACGGTGGCTGTGAGCTGCAGGAAAGAGCCCATAACCTGAGTTCCACCAAGCCGGCAAAGGAGGGAGTGAGTCTGGTCCCCTCTCACTTCATTGTGCCTAGAAGAGAAAGCCTGTGCGACGGCTCTGAAGATGCAACTGACTGAAACCACAGCCCACAGAAAAGAGCTGGATGCCTGAACCTCGCCAGGACAATTACCTGTCGAAACCACAATGGACTGTTCTCAGCAAGGCTTAACCAAGACCCACAGCCTCATAATGTAGCATTCCAAATGTCTGGCACACAACGCAGAATGACTGAGCCTGTGGAGAGCTGGGGAAGTCCTCAGTTCAGATGGAGAAAGGTAGTCAAGAGAACCAGTCCTGAGACGGGAACAGATGTTGGGGTTCTCTGGTCGACGTCAAAGCAGCCATTATGAAGACGTTTGACAAACCAAGGAAGACACTTGGAAACAGATGATGGAGGACCTCCACACATGCCTGGGGGATATATAGAAGAACACAGTTTAAAATGAAACAGAAATACAAGTGCTGAAAACTCAAAACCATAAGACTCGGGATCAAAAGGGAAATGACACAGGAAGAAGTCAATGGAACAATCTAAGGACAAAGGGGAAAAGAGATGTGGGCTTGGGGGTAAGCTAAGCCTGGGGAGCGGTGGAATAATGCAGAGGAATAATGCTTTCGGCGTCAGAGTTCCAGAAGAAAGGGAGTCCAGCATAGCACTGGGTTATAAATAGGGGGACTCAGAGCCATGCCTGGTGAACCAAGATGCGCAGAGCCACAAACAGAATAAACCGAGAGAATTATGCACTCAAGCAGATCATTATCTAACTGCTGAAACCCAGGGACAAAGAAAAACCTTGAAACCAGGGGAAAATAATTCCTTGCCTGCCAAGGAACAAGAATCTGGCTGCCTGAGTTATCTAAATCACGGAAGCCATCAGCAAGTGACACTGACGTGATAGATAATTATTCAATTGTCAACACAGATGTATATATCCAGCAAAAATATTCTCCAGGAACCTTCAGATTTTCTCAGATGAATGTAAACTAAGGAAATCCAGTAGACCTGACTGAAGAAAAATTGCTGAACACTGTTTTCCAGACAGAAGGAAATAATGCGAGGAGGAACTTGGGCCATCGGAAGTGAAGGCAGAGAAACAGAAATTCTGTCTGAAGAATGCCTCTAATCTCATTTGGTCCTGCAAATATGGGTAATGGTTAGAGGGAAAAAAATAAACTAGTTTTACCTAGTGAGGTTTTCAGTGTATGTGATATGTGATAACTGCATAAAGGAGGGCAAAGGTACAAACATGTTAAGGTCTTTATATTCCAGTGAAATAATAGCAATATACATCAAGTGTGATGCCTGTATTATAATCTCAAGGTGACCACTTACAATCCACCAGATGGGACATACAGTTAAAAACAAATTTAAAAAAAAAACACACATACACACAATAAAATGCAGAAAGGTACATGTAGCCAAAACAGGGCCATGAACAAAACAGAGAGAAGAAATGATAAGATGGAAATGTTCTAAGCAAGCCAATTAAAGGGCATGTTATCAAATGGATAACTACAGCCACGCAGTTCCAATGAAAACTTAGTATCTGTGATGAGACAAGCAGCAAGTATAACTCAATGGCAAATTATGTAATAGAAAATGTATAGTTTCCTATTCTTTTATTTTAACTGTCTGCTAAAGTGATATTTTAATAGATGGAGTTACAGCATTATAATTTCACAGTTCTTTATGCTTTTATACAGGAAACTTCAAATTCCTTGTGTATTGTGCATTAACATTGCTGTTGGGTAGCAATGCTGTAAGGAAGGCTTCTGCCACATAGTGAAAAGGAATGTTTCCAGGGCCAGGCAGGGTGGACCAGGAGCTGCATTGTTTTGTTTTCTTTGATAAGACATTAGGAGATTTGGAAGTTCTTTCAGGGCTTGATTCCCAGAATTGGGACCAAGTATAGAGCTGTCAATCAATCTGGGCACGCAGAACACTTATGGCCACTAAAGTATCAGCTTCACAGTATAGCTCCTGTGACTCGGCCATGCCCATAGCTTCCTTTAGGGATGGCGCATCTGTTCTGCTACAGTGGAGAAGAAGCAATATTACGTAACCATTTTACCTAGTGCCTTTCACAAATCAGTAAGTTTTATTAACCAGGTCTAAAGTGCTAAAGCCAGATTACTCTTTCTAAATATATTTATTTATTTTAGCCATATATTCTAGTCTGGAACCAATAAACAGAAGTTCCTAATTCACCAGCAAATGACCAGTAAAATGGTTGGGTAATTTTTATTATACAGCAAAATTGTTCCATAACCTTGAACCAACATATTGTTGAATAGTAAATAATTGTTATAGAGCAATAAGTGGACAAAAGCAAAATAAGACTAGCCCATAACAGACAGTGAGGTAGAGAATGGAGATGGGGGGGGGGGGTCTATGCACTGTCTGTGTCTAAGGAAGTTTTTCTTACCTGCCAAAGCTGGAGCTTTGCAGGAAGGGAAGTCATATTTGCGACTCTTGGCTGATGGCCTGTCTACTTAGCACTTATAGACAGTCCAAGCACCATGGACATACTCATAAAGATGAGCACACTCTCCTGGAATCTTCTCTCAATCAAAGCTGAACATTCAGCTAAGGTCCACTGTTTACCTCTTAGCCTAGAGTGTAAACTCTGGGACTAAAATGAGCCATCATTTCGCTCCCAGGACTGAATGACACACTGCCTGCTTAGCTCAGAGGTGCTTACAAATACGCTCAAATCAGATGAACAAGGGCCAAACTCTCAGCTCAGCTTAGCCTAGCTGGCAGGACGTGGGAGAGCATCTTGGCCTCTCTAACCCATCCTAACGAACACTACCCTTTAGTATGCCTCTCAACGTTTACCTCATGGAGTGCAGATCTATTTGTTGACTGAGGTCACTCTGACCAACAACCAAGTTATGGCTAGCAGTTGGTTCTAGTTACTAGGAGCACAAGGAATTGGAAGGTAACTGGAGGTGGGTGGTTCTTGTGTTGGTCCTACAGTGAACAAGCTGTGAAACCCCAAGTGTGGTGTGGCTCAAGGCCGCTGGCCTGAATGTTGTAAATTCGAATCATTCAGATATTCTTCTCCATGCTAGTGTGGAGTGAACTTTTTACAAGTTTGTATGTGCAAAACTTGAGAATTCTGCACCAATTTGGAATGTGTTTTGGATCATTTCTGTGGAAGGCACGGAGAGTTATGGTAAAAGAAGGGCTAGCTGTATTAGAGATGATAGGAATAAGGTGTTTTCTTTTTTTTCAGGTGAAATTTCCAGTATTCGTTTCTGATTCCTGCTATGTAGTGGCTCTCTCCTCTTTTGGCTTTCTGTTGCTGTGATAAAACACTGATGAGAACCAATTTAGTGAGGGAAGGGTTAATTTGGCTTACAGATTACAGTCCATCACCAGGAAAAGCCAGGGCAGGAGCTCAGAGCAGGAACCTGGAGGCAGGCACTGAAGCGGGAATGTGGAGGCTGCCTCCTGGCTTGCTCGTCCTGACTGTCTTCCTTGTACAGTCCAGGCTTACCGGACTCTGCCCACAGTGGGCTGTGCTCCACTGTAACAATCACCAATTAAGACAATGCCTTACAGATACACACCAGTCTAGATTGGTGTCAAGTTGACAGCTGTGACACATTGTCCTATTCTGAATATAAGAGCCCCCAATCTGGTCTCACTTATCTAAGCTTAAGAATGATGCCGGCCTGCCTAGCCTCAGGAGGCTCTGGTAAGAATCCATCTTCTCGCCTTTCATAGATTCCAGGAAAAAGGCCCAGAACCTCCTTTCCTCTTCAAAGCCAGCCATAACTGGTTGAGAATTCTGCACTTGTACCACTGGAAGACTGACTCTCCTGCCATCTCTGTTCCATTTAAAGTTATATCAGTTATATATATATATATTATATATTATCTGGAGGGTCTGATATAACTGCAATATATCAGACCCTCCAGATAATCCAGGATAATCTTATTTTAGGTCAGCCAAGTATCCATCTCTCATACTGCCGTTCTGTATAAGATCGTCATTTCAGAGCTGGTGATGTTTGTTCGTCCATTCTCTTTTCTCATTCTAAGTTGGTTAGCTAGAGTCAATGGAAGAATTAGAACAAAGAGCATCCTAGGATACCTAAAGACTTTCTCTTCAGTGGAACATGCCTTATCTCTAGCTATTTGTCATTTAAAAAAAATGTTTATTTTAAATTATGCATATTTGTGTGTATCTGGGTCAGGGTATGTACACACAAACACAGGTGCCCTTGGAGGCCAGGGCAACCTGGAGCTACAGTTTGTTGTGAGCCGTCTCAGACAGGAACTGGGCATGGAACATGGGTACTGCTGAGCTATCTCACATGGGAACTGGAAGTGGAACATGGGTACTGCTGAGCCATCTCTCCAGCCTGCTAGCTCTTTCTTAAAGCTGGTACCATGCTTCTTCTTAAACCCAGGACTGTGTTCCTGTGTGTGGAAAGACAGAACCTGTGTCCTTATAAAGAAGCAGGGATGTGTTGCCTTATCTTGATTTTTTTTAACTTCTAATAAAAAATACCTTAACTGTTTTCCAGAGTTCAGGAGACGGTTTTCCCCCCTCTGGTGAGCAGGTGGTTGAAAGTTGTGCAATGTTGTTTTTCTGAATATAAAATCATAATGTCCTTGTGAATATGCTCATTAAAATAGAAAAATTATACTGTCTTCATTTGCATTCCAGTCCACTCTTTTGGGTAGATTTTTATATCTGGTTCTTGCTATAATTATTTACATCTCTGGTGGAAATGCCACATCCATTTACAGATTAATTATGCAATTATCAAAAGCCTAGAGAGAGATCTCAAAATTCACTGTTAACATCTAGAGCAAACACACAGGAAGCTGAGGAGCTAAAGTGGAGATTTCCTGAATATATTTCTACTGGGCAATGAGATTCATGCATGCCTTCAGGTTGACATGCCTTTAGGTGAACTTCCCCTTGTGAAGTGACTTGGAGGAAAAGAAGTGAGTTGGGAAGGCTCAGTCAGTGCCCAAGCTCTGTGTCATGTTTACTGAGATCTCTTCTGAGCCATTCAGTCACTCATAAATGCTAGCGAGTGCATCTCCCTCAGTGCCAGGACTTTGAAATGCCATGAGCACTCTGATGTTGTCACATGCTGCAACTCGTGAAGTGGGGATGCATCACTCCTCAGTCTGTGCAAATGGGGGTCCCCTGAAATTGGATAAATCACCCCTGGCTAGCCTTCCCCTGGAGGCCTGGCAGCTGCAGGAGAAGGCCTGCAGCTCAGGAAGGAACAGACTAACACATCGATTTATAATTCTTGTGTCCCATGTGACTAGACATGTGTGGTGACAGGGACACAGAAGGAGTACCTGACTTTTCCTAGGCTCTGCTGGGTACTGGAAAAGGGTCTTAGCGAGGGTAAGTCCTGCCTGAACCAATTCTTGAAGGATCAACCAGTGGTAGCTAACAAGAAACAAAGTGAATGGTTTCCTTGGCCAATCTAGCAGTCTAGGCAGAGAAACAGAGGTGCATGCAAAAGCATCATGCACTGCAAGAATCGTGGACACAACCTCAAATTGTATCTTGGGCATTGTCTCCAGAATCTCTAGAGGATACCAAAATGAGTAAATAGTCAAGGACATGAACATAAAATAGCACAGTTTCTGCATGTAAATCACTTATATCCTCCTGTATGTTTGAAACCATCTCCAGTTCAGTGGAAATGCTGTTGTCTTAGTTGGGGTTTCTATTGCTGTGAAGAGACACCAGGGTCACAGCAACTCTTAATAAGGAAAACATTTAATTGGGGCTGGCTTACAGTTTCAGAGGTTTAGTCTCTTATCATCATGGTGGGAAGCATGGCCGCATGCAGGCAGACTCGGTGCTGGAGAAGGAGCAGAGAGTTCTACATATGGATCAGCAGGCAGCAGGAAGAGAGAGAGACACTGGGCCTGGCTTGAGCTTCTGAAACTTCAAAACCCCCAGTGACACACTTCCTCCAACAAGGCCACACCAACTCCAACAAGGCCACACCTCCTAGCAGTACCACTCCCTATGAGCCCATGGGGGCCATTTTCATTTGAAACATCACAGCTGTGCAGATAGTTACTGAGCTACATTGTTTGGAAAATAGTAAGAAGAGAAGAGGTTGAAACTGTTCAGTGTGGGTCCAGTCCCCCCGCCCCCCCTTTTTTAAAATGTTTTTCATCTGTAATTAGCTGAGTTCATGGATGTGGAGCCCAGAGCAGCAGAGGGCTCACTTTGTGCCATTGTGACCCAAGTGTGAGATTCATATGGCCATGGGGGGCGGGGGACACACAGAACATTGAACCTTTCTGTTCCCTGATTCTCCATTTAGTAAAAGAGTTGTTGGGAGTTTCAGATGAGCTATCATAAGTAAAATGTTTCCGACAGGGCCTAACATAAGCGCAGGCAGTACCTGTTAGCAGGTGTTGTTGATGGGGTGATCACAATGGTATTAGGAAAGGTTAAAAAAAGAAAATAGACAAAGTCTGCACTGCCCAAGCTAGTGAGTGTTGACACAATAATGTTGTTAAAGGTTTTGTTTGTTTGGGTTTTTTCTTTGCTTGTTTTTTTAGCTTTGTAGACTTATAAACTTTATGTCATCAACGGTGCAAAGTTGATGAGACCCTGGTGAAGCTGTTCCCACAGAATCGTCAGAGACTAAGGAAGACAAAGGCCACTTTTAATTCATTTGTGCTCAAAATGGAACCATCAGCTATCATGATTATGCCAAACCAGTATGATTTCTTCCCACGTGTTGGTAAACCCTGAGCCTGTGTGTAACATTCGGTGGCTTCTTGGGGGGGGGGGGTGGGGGAGGAAGCGAATGCAGGTGAAGTGTTGGAGGGCTGATCTAATCAGGTGTTGCTGCCTCCCTGGCTCATGCCTGCTCCTCTACTCTGTGTCAGCCAGACACTGTTTACTGCAAGCCTGGCTTTGTTTGGGAATACTGGGGGCAGGCACTCTGCCTTTTTCCACTGTCTCTTTTGCTTATGTCTCCTTCTTTTGCCTTTCCAGTGTCCAGGTACTTGTTTGTAAGCATTATCTTTGTTTCATCCCTTGCTTCAGCATGCAGGGCGAGTTGTGGCTTCCTAGTTTCTTGTGATTGTCTTTAAGGTGCTGGCTGTTCTTGGAGACATTTTAAGGTTTATTTTCATCTCAATAAGAAATGGTCTCCATAGCATTCTTTTGTTCATTGACTTTGGAAGCTAATTTGTGGCATGTTTCTGGGAATAAGTTAGGTAAGCCCACCACTGTGGGTGAATATGCGCGTCTATTAATTATGCAAGACACCTTTCCATTTTCAAGTATCAGCTTACACTAAGCTGATTTTTATTCAGTTTTGCTTTTGAGACAGGGTCTCACTATGTGACCTGGCTAGCCTGAAACTCACTATTGGGAGAGGGGGGATGGGAGGGAGAGTAAGGAGGGCAGGAGGGAGAGGGAGAAACAGAGAGACAAGAAACAAAGTGGATGGTTTCCTTGGCCAATCTAGCAGTCTAGGCAGAGAAACAGGTGCGTGCAAAAGCATTGTGCACTCAGGACTTGTGGGCCCAGCCTCAAATTTGAGAGACGGGAGGGGGGGGGGCGCGAGGGGATCTGCTCACCTCTGCCTCCTTAGTGCTGGGATTAAGGATGTGCACCAACATGCCAGGCCCTAAGTGGTTGTTCTAATAATTATTTTTTTATACTATAGTTTTACATGATTGTTTAGGGACCTGTAGTTTAATGACCATGTTGGGAGACAAAGCCTTGTCTTGTGAAGCTGCTGTATTTATATAATAGTAATAAATAGCTTTTCAAGGCACTAGACTGTAGGCCTCTAGAATTGGAGTATCTTTCCATTAGCTTTAGGAATATACACATTTCAATCACTGACTTGTGATTACCATTCAGACTAGAATGTTACTCGTATGTTCTACCAATGGTTATGAAGATAGATGAATTCAGCAATAGTTTATTAAAACAAAAAGTAATGGTGTTGACAGATCCAAAGACTTTAGTCTAGTTGCTGTTGATAAAGTCGAACATTTTGTTCTCCTCTCTATCCTGTGGTCCTAGTCGTGTCTCTGAACTATAAACATGAAAATAGCCAGGAAGTTTGATTTTATGCTTTCAAGTGTAACCACTAGGATTTCTTTAGTAATTTTTATTAAAATGCTGAAGATTTAAAATATGACACATGCATTTTTAAATAAAACTAGACTTTTTAAAAGTGAAAAAAAATCCCATGCTAATACACTGTCTTTGAGATATGCATTCTGGGAATTGTTTTTAAGCATTTCAACCAAAAATGCTTTAATGGAATGTTACAGTCACTGCTCATTATCTTGAATTCACTTGCAGGTCATTTGTTCTTAACTGTTTCTTTTTTTTTTTTTTAATGAAAAAGTGAGTATTCACCATGTGTTGCTCTGAAGGAAATCAGTCACAATTGTTCATAACAAAAGGCATGTTTTAAAATGCAAGCTCTGAGCAAAGCTACCCTGGTTTGTAATACTTCTAGCAGTACAGATGCTGGCATTGTGATGAAACAGAGCTTATCGTTGGCATCACGTAATGGTCCATTCCCTGGAGCAGCTGGAGATGAGACTATGTTATAATGAAATGTTGATCAAATGCTTACACTGTAATGAGGAGCTGTAAGTGTGACTATGCTACACTCAAATCTGTGCTGTAACAAAACATACTCAATCTGTATCATTATTGGTGCCACTTGAAGAAAAATTGTTATCTTCCCTTATCTGAGTTGGAATAAATGTAATGTAAAACTCTAAGCAATAGGACCAGAGCTGTCTTTAAAAACACAAGGCACTCTTTTTATATAATTCTGCAGTAAAATAGGACCTAAGATTGTAAGAAACAGATGTAATTTATTTGGGCTGTCTTGTATGTAGATAGATAATAAGCAATCCTATAAAGAGATTTGCTGACTTACTGAGAAGGAACAGTGAACACATCAGACAAATAGTAATGTTTGAAAATGCACAGTAAAAGAATAAGCTTAAAAAAAATTCCAGTGCTTTTTATCATTAACTCTCAGAAGAATGGGACAACCAAGGTTGAAGTGAGCTCAGTGAGCACTTGTAGCTGGAAGTTTTCCTGTGTCCTTCCAGGTCCTGCAGCTGCTCAGACCCAAGTAAACACACAGAGGCTTATATTAATTATGAACTGGATAGCCTATGGCTCAAGCTTCTTGCTAGCTAGCTCTTATATCTTAAATTAACCCATTTCTATTAATCTGTGTTTTGCTATGTCTTCCGTGGCTTTACCGGTCTGCTGGCATGTTGTTCCTTGGGCAGCAGGCTATCATCTCTCCTGCCTCTCCTTTCTCCTTTCGTTCTCTCCCTTGGATTTTCCCACCTGGCTCCATCTTGCCCTGACATAGGCCAATGCAGACTTATTTATCAAACAATCAGAGCAACACATATTCACAGTGTTCAGAAAGACATCCCACAGCAAGCGCTCCCATGTCTTCTTTGGGATGTCACTGCTATGGGCTTTCTCAAGGACTCTCACCAAGCTGCAGAGTGCTTATATCTGATCTAGATGTTCTGAACTAAGGAATTTAGTTTGAGAAAAAAATTGGATTATTAAGGGTCATTATATCAAATGCTGGGAATATTATAAGTTTTCATTAATGTGTAATTCAAGTGTGGTTCTTTTATCTATTAGATGTCTTGTAGCTGTATAAAATGAGGCTGTGCAGAAAACATGATATAATAATGATAACAAAATATGTATTTGTAGTCTCAGGTGAATAAAAGAGGAGCAGTGAGACTTGTGGGTATCTACTATACAATGTTATAAGAAGTCCATGATATAGTCATACTTCACACACATTGAAATTGAAGGTATAAATCTCTGTTGATATACAAAAGGTGTTCACACTAGATAATATGGAAATGGCAAGTTAGTGAGCATTGGATGTATAAAAACAGACAGGCATGGCGATAGATGAACACCCAGAGTGTTTCTGTGACAATACCACAGGCAGTTATTTCTGAACAATGAGATTATTGGTAATTTTCATCTGTTACCTCCTGTGTGTTTTAAAATTTTTGTATAATTAACAAATATCTCACAGCCAAAGCCACCATGGAGGGGTACCACCGGCCCTGCAGTAAGATTGGCTTAAATGCTGATGAAGAACGTAATACAGTCAAAGGGTGTTGATGGAGTCGTAGGAGGTGAGGACTAGTCAAAACAACCAGTGAACCCCAGACATAATGGACAATCCACAGCACACTTGAGGAAAAGCTTATAAATACACTGGGACCTTGCAGTGGTCCAGAGGAGTGCATCTGGGTTTCACATGGCCAGCTGATGTTTGGGGGATACTAAATCTGATGGAACCTGTACTGTAAGATGGGAGAACTGTACCATGAACCGCATCATTAATACTTTTGCAATCTTGATTGTCCTGTAACCAACTAAATACGTTGGGCTAGAGCCATTAACTTAAGGGTTTGTGAGTGTATCCTTTCCTATCAGAGTAATAGTTACTTATTAATGGGCTAGATAACAAGCATGAGTATGCTTCAAAGCTATCAACTGAAATCCTGAATATTGTAAGCAAAAGTTGGCAGATTATCTCATTCAGAAATACCCAAAATCTCTTGGAAAGAGTAAAATTGAACAAGATTAGAAAATTTGTAATAGGAGGAGATAAAAATGCAGAAGGAAGGACTAACCAGGAAAAGAAGAGAAATGAACCAGAATGAAGCAGGGGATCCAGGGGCGGGAGTGGGGTAGGGAGACATTGAGAACAAAGTATCGTGGCACATGCATGTGGAGAAACCATGATGAAGCCCATTACTCTGTATGCCATCCTAAAGCATTCATTTTTAATAAAAGGAGAAGTAGGTTAGGGATGTCACTCAGTGAGTAGAGCACATGCCCAGCATGCTCAAGGAAGGCCCAGCCTCCTGGCCTTCAGGAAGAAGAAAAGTAACCAAAGACACTGTGAGCTACATTGTGAACCACTGCGGAGATGGCTGGTGGTCAGTATTTCTAGAAACATTTACTTTACCAAAGTGACTCCTGAAGAGAGAGGCAACTAATCAGTGGCCATGAAGGAAATGAAACAGTTATCAAAAGGTATCTTCTGAACTCAAAAAGTGAGACCCAGATGATTCAATGAACACCTCCAATGGTGATATTAAGGAAAGCAGTGTTACTGCTTATAGAAGAGGTCTTTGAGACACGGGGAATAAACTACTAGAACTTTCCTGCAAAAATCAGTGATATATATTACTATTTCACCTTTTTCAATATAATGTTGTATTAATACTTGTGAGAATTTCATACAGTCATACAGTATTTTGATCATATTCACCATCCACTCTAGCCTCTAGCTCCTTCCAGGTCTACTCCCCCTCCCTGGCCCCTCCCAACTTTGCATGCCACCCACCCCCTTTTAAATAACCCACCCAGTCCAGTTTGTGCTACCTGTAAACGCACAGGTGTGGAGCTGCCCACTGGAGCTTAGTTGACTTACCAGGGGCCACACCCTTAAAAACCCCAGCTCCTCCTATCTCAGAAGCCATCAGTTGTCACTAGTTCCTCAGTGAGGGGTAGAGGCTCTGAGCCCCTATCTATTCCACGTTGGAATGTTAACTGGTCTTGTACAGGTCATGTGAAGGCAGCCACAGCTGGTGTGAGTTCTTGGGGGCAGTGGTCCTGTCATCTCCAGAAGACACTGTTGGAATCCAGTCCCCCCGCCACCACCTCTCTCTGACACTCATTCTCCTCCCTTCCTCAATTGTCCCTAGTCCTTGGGAGATAGGCATGTGATATAGATGTCCTACCTGTGGCCGAGCACTCCAAAGACACTTATTCTCTCTGCCCTTTGACCAGGTGTGAGTTTCTGTGTTCACCACTGTCTATACACATACACTCTCTTCTTTGCTGAGGACTGGAGCTGTACGTATCTATGGGTACAAAGATCCACATCTATAGGGCAGTTTGACACTGTGTCTACTTAGAAAAAAAAAAGTGGTAGTTTGACTCTTGGGCCTATGAGCTCCCTAACCATGGGTTCTTAGTCGGATTTGAAGCACCAGGCATGCAATTTCATTTCACCCTTTTCTGACCATTCTGAGAATGACTTTCAAGTGTTGTTAATATGGCAAAGTGATCCTGATACCAGAAATTGACAAGGATGGTGTGTGTAGACATGGGCACTGCAGATCAATCTTTTTTGTGAATATTGATGGAAAACCTTTCGACAATGTGCCATCAAATAGAATCTAAATAAATATCATGACAAGGTTGATTCAATCACAAGAGTGGAGCTTGGCTTGATAGCAGAGAAGGCTTTCTGCATATTAAATGGACTAAAGTAGAAAAATTTGTATGATCATCTTAAAAGGGGCCTGGAATACTTCTCTAAAATTCAGTAACTGCTTATGGACATAGTTACATGACTACATATTTGATAAAAACCCAGCAAATTGTATTCTTAGGAAGAATTTGTTTACTGATTATAAATGTGTCAATAAAATTAACTTAAAGAAATAGAATCACTTTATAATAACAGAAAATAATCTGATATGCATTCCTGAATACATTAAAATTTGGTAAAATAAGGAGTTGGGGAGATGGTTCCGTGGGTAAGAGCTCTTGCTGCTCAAGCTTGAGGACCTGAGTTCAATTCCCCAGCACCCTGACACCACTGCACACACTGGTACTGGAGGTAGGGGCTGGAGCGGGCAGGAAGAGACAAGAGGCTCAGGGTCCCTGCGGCTTGCTGGCCAACCCAACTGGGAGCAGGGAGGGGATAGCTCCAGGTTCAGTGGGAGACTGTCTTACTGGGGTAAGTCAGAGAATGATAGTGCAGGACATCCAATGTCCTTCCTCTGGCTTCCACTCATGCACACACATGCACATGCACCTGCATGCGTGTGCACACGTGCACACCAAAACTTAAAATTTAGTAAAATAAAAATAAATAGAATTTGCCATTTTGGATACTTGAGTTAAAATATATGGAAACTATTCGCAAATTATGAATTGTTTAGCCTTTGTGGTTTTGAACTGAAATGTTACTTTATGGTTAAAATAAGATTACAGGTGTCGAGGTGCATACCTGTAATCCTGGCACGTGGAAGGCAGAAAGATCACAAGTTCACAAGTTTGAGGCCAGCTTAGGCTAAATGGTCAGATCCTGTCTGTCTCATTGAAAGAGAGAGAGAGAGAGAGAGAGAGAGAGAGAGAGAGAGAGAGAGAGAGAGAGAGA
>CABHPP010143681.1:64394-78090 GCA_902168425.1 Peromyscus attwateri
AGAGAGAGAGAGAGAGAGAGAGAGAGAGAGAGAGAGAGAGAGAGAGATGACAATGACCTCTGGGAAAACTAGGCCTTGTCTTCACCATCCTCAATGTGTTCGCTCTGCTGCTGGATTCTTCGTGTGCGGAGATTTTTAGCCTGGGGAAATCTTCTGTCCTTTGACACATCGTTCGGATTAAGTGGGCCTCTAGGCTTTCCATTTTCTAAAAGCGATTTAAGTGTGCAGACTCGGGGCAGGTTTTTACCGCCACATCTGCTGTGTCCCTCTCCAGCTTACAGCCAGGTCTAGAAGATGTCATAGAAGCAGTGGCACTAATTGCCTTTTCCTTTCACTTTTGCCAAAGAAAGGGAGATGTTGATGTTGGCAACGAGGGAGCGGGTGAAACACAATGAGCTCTCTGAAAGTATTATGAGTTACAGTTCAAGAAAGAGAGGGGAAATAAATCCTTCCCAGACTTGGAGAATGTAAAACCAAAGGCTGTGTAATAGGCTTCAAACAAATATTTACAACCAGTTACACGTGCCCTCGATTCCAGCCCCATCCATTCTAGGTCACTTCATTCCAGTGATCTCAACTTTGTCTCATCCATATCTCTGTCACCACCAGTCACTTCTCAGGCAAGAGCAAGCTGAAGGAAGCCCTGTCCCTTGTCACACTCCATGTGATATTCTATGTTGTCTGTTTTCCTATGAGTCCACAAGAAAATAGGAAAAGGTGCCTACCTGGCACCCATAAGGAATTAAAAAAACAAAAAGGTCTTCTCCATTTGGATTTGGCAGAGTGCCAAATGTAACGCATTCCACTGTTCCTTCTAGTCTCTACCCCAACCTCTACCCTGTGCTGCCCCCCATCCTCTCTGACCTCAAGTGGAGCCTTCCCTCACAGTCATCAGCTGTTCCCGGTCTCCAGCCTCTACCCAATGCCAAATCACAGCCCTTATTCCTTCAGCATTTCTGCCACATTTGAGAAGAGACCTCTGACCTTTGTGTGTGACAAGCGGCACTAATGGGATGTCCGCAGCATTTCTCTCTATTTTCTGCCTCTCCCTGAAAAGTGGTCACAAGCCTTCCCTTGCTTCTGAATGAACCCACAGGAGCCTTTCCTTTTGTTCAATCTTTGAAAAGAAAGTCTCACTGTTGCATCTAGTGTCCAGGGCTGCTGTGATGTTGACAAAGTTTCCACCCTCATGGTAGCCGACCTCCTTCCTCAGTGAGAATGTGTACAGGCAGGCAGTCTTCCTGCACCTTGCTGAGGGCTGACCTGTGGGAGTCAAGATGAGAACGAAAGAGAACAAGGGGTGTGTTTTGACTTAGTTGTCTGGAGAAACTTACACAATTTGTTTTCAGGAGGAAAAGCCGTTTCAGGGTAGGAAGGTGTGAGTCCATTCATTGTCGAGGTAAGCGTGAAGAAGCTATGGAGAGCACAATAGGGATGTCTGGGAGATGGTGATGTGGTCTAGAGACAGGTCAGCCTTCTCTAAGGATACAGATTTGAGTGCCGTTGGCATATGGACCTTAGCAAACACTGGAGGAGTGTGTGCTTAAAGAGAGAAGAATCGAGGGAACACTAGGGAGCAATCCTGAAGGATAGAAAACATCCTCACTCTGCAACGGATGCCCCTTTGACTTTAAAGACATCATTTGCTCCCTCTGAATTTACTTGCTGATTTACTTGCTGACAAGCGTTTGGACAGGGGAATTCTAGTTTGTATTCCTTTGCAGGAGTCTTTATGACTGCTGTGGGATGAATAGGGAAGGTTAAATTCTTAATTTTGTGACCTCGTTAATATCTCTTGGCTCATACAATTACATAAATTCCCTGTCTTCTTCTGATGAGAAGGTTTGTTGGATGTCGTCAGATTTTTCTTTGGGCTGCCAGCTCACAAATAATGACACAGAGACTTATTAATTATAAAAGCTCGGCCTTAGTTTAGGCTGTCCTACTAGCTCTTATATCTTAAATTAACCCATGTTTTTATTAATCTATATTCTACCACGTGGCTTCTACCTCTCGCTCATTGTGTGTATCTGAGTCTTTTCACATCTCCATTGCATCTCATATGCCTCAGTTCATCTCCTGCTTCCTCTCTCTCTGACCAGAAGTCCTGCCTATACCTCCTGCTAGCTGTTGGCCGTTCAGCTTTTTATTACACCAATCACAGCAATACCTTTTCACAGTGTACAAATATTCTACATTTCTCCCTTTTTGTTTAATTAAAAAGGAAGGTTTTAACTTTAACATAGTAAAATTATATACAACAAAAACAATTATTAAGTAAAAATTAGTTACAACATCCAATCCATTTGTATTTGGCAAATTTAAGGAAAATATTATTTATCTTATCTTTGTGAGTCTAATGTTTTGTATCTAATTATCCTTTTTATCATAACTAAGAAAAACTTTAAGTCTAATTATTTAGTCTTTAACTCCATCAAAGACCCCAGAAGGGTGTAATGTTACCTAATGACAGGACATCTGGCTGCCTGGACAGTCACCCAAAGAGCTTCTGTAGTGTTGGGGCATTCAACTTTGGACTATAGGCCTAGTAATCTGACAGACATTTCTGAGAAGCAGGGAATTTTGAAGGACAGTCCTACCTTGTTTTGGCAAAGTTTGGCAGTCACTTTCTTTTGTGTCCTACTGGTCAGTTTGGACAGTACACTGGAAGCAATTGAAGCAAAAGCAGTTTCTTTGCCCAAATGGCTAGCTTTTGCCATAAAGAAAGTAAATTCCATATGGAGATTCTTTGATGTTCTTCATCTTCTTTGAAGTAAACTGGTGCTGCCAGGAGCAGATGTGTCTCACTGTCAAGAAAATCCTTATGTTACTAAAACATTTTAAGTGCCATATTCTGTAGGTCTTTGAAGTGTTTGAAAACCATCTATCTATCTAAATATATCTATTTATGACCTTGAAAACATACCTGACATGAGTATAAGCTTGATTATTATAGATGACTACTAATTTATATTTCTTACTTTCTTTCTTTCTTTTTTTTTTTTTTGTTTTTCGAGATAGGATTTCTCTGTGTAGCTTTGCGCCTTTCCTGGGACTCACTTGGTAGCCCAAACTGGCCTCGAACTCACAGAGATCCACCTGGCTCTGCCTCCCGAGTGCTGGGATTAAAGGCGTGCGCCACCACCGCCCGGCCCTAATTTGTATTTCTTAATCATATATTACATTTTTAAATGAGCTGCATAAACACAATACCCTAAACAGGTAGAAACATACATATAGTATAATAAAATTAACTTTAAATTTGTATCAATAAACCAAAATCCATACCAATGTAAAATATTTTGAGATTAATAGTTATTTTTTGGATTAAAGCAGAATCAATAATCTACCCTTTTATTTCATCATTTTAATATTATATCCCCCCTTTTTTCCTTTAGAAAGAGATCTTTGAATTTAACTCCTTTGTTTAGCTTTTTTTCTTTTGAACCAATAACAACTTGTACCCAACCCCCCTTAAATGATAACAAACATCCATAACCCATTTTTTGGAAAGGTGGGATATCATTCTTTACACTACTTCCTGTTGTTTGTGGACACTGGCATCTTAGGGGTAAACTTGAGAAAAATCAGGATAATTGTTAGGTCTTGGCTGGAGTAGTTGTGGGGCTGGATCATCTCAGCCAGCAGCCTTGAAGCTGTCTTGGATGCAGAATCCTGAGGAGACTGTAACAGAGGCATTATGAGATGCTGGATCACCTGGGCCATCCATTTTTATTGGTGTTTGGTCCCCTTGTTCTGAAAATACATAGACTTTTAAAGGTAACATATATTACAAATATAGAATATGTGGTGTACACAAGTCAGTTAAAGATGATTTTTTTTTTGTCTTATGTCTGAACAGGTAAAATATATGTTATGTGTTTTAAGTATTTTATTATTTTTAAGTATTTTAAGTTTATTTCTTGCTGGGCAATGGTGGTGCATGCCTTTAATCCCAGCACTCAGGAGGCAGAGGCAGGTGGGTCTCTGTGAGTTCAAGACCAGCCTGGGCTACAGAGTGAGATCCAGGATAGGCTGCAAAGCTACACAGAGAAACCCTGTCCAAAAAAAAAAAAAAAAAAAAAACAAGAAAAGTTTATTTCTTTATGTCTCCAGTCAGGATTTTCAGGGGGTCTTCTTGATCTTAACCTGGAATGAATCCACAGCCTCTCATTTCCTGTCTATTTATGAAATAAAAGCTAAAAGCGTAGCCTTTCCCCCAAAGCAACACACTTTTTGACTTCCATTTTGAAGTCAAGATATTTTTTAAAATATATAGGTTGGTTTAATCTAGCAGCTTTCATAATACAGTGTCTTTCAGCAGCCAAAAAAAAATTAAAGGCAACATAATAACATACAGGATCCAGACTCTCTGTGCATTTTCCATCTTTATGTGGCTTTTTCTTTTATATTACTTTATTCCCTTTTAAGGACTTTATTATTTTAAAACTAAGCATTTTTTTAATGAATCTCTATTCCTTTTTTCTTTTCTCTCTCAAGCCTATGTATATTTTTAAACACACTGTAACCCATTTAGAGAGTTTTTTTTTTCCATCTGGATCTGTCTTTACTGAGTATCTGTATTGTTTTTTGATCGCATGAGATGAATCTTAAATTGCTATATTAGTAGCCAGCACGGTTCCGCTTAGCATATGACATTGGCAGTTGCCCCCCACAACCTCCCACCCCACCCCCACCCCCAGTCCCTGAGAGCTTAGCTTCATGGCAGAGGTATTGGCTAACACTGAACTGAGGAGTACAACTTTTAAAGGAGCTGTGCCTCTGTTTGTTGTTAGCATCGACCTGCCTGAGAAAAGGTGGTTACCAAGAATCCACATTTGACTCTGTTTTTGTGTTTGGAACCTCTCCCTCTTTTTTAAGCATTCTCGGGTTTTATGTGGATTTATGTTGCTGGACATTTGGACACCATTTGTAGGCTGAGTTTCTCTGTGTCTCAGCAGTTGCTCCCAAATAACCACATGGAAACTTATTAATTAATGAGTTTTAATTTAATTAATAACTTACAAATGCTTGGCTGATAGCTGAGGCTTATTATTAACTAGCTCTTGCAATTTAAAGTAACCCATTTATATTAATAAAATTTTGCCACCTGGCATTGTCTCTCTTTCATCTTGCACCTCCTGTTTCCTCTGACTCTGTCCTTCTTTCCAGTGTCCTTAGTCTGGCTCTCATACTTAACCTTATCCTGTCCAGGTATTGGCCAGTCAGTTTCTTTATTAAACCAACCACAGTGACATATATTCACACAGTATAAAGAAATATTCCTCACTATCTCATCTTCAACTCTATCAGAGACCCAAGAAGGATATAATATTAACTGAGTAAACAGGAAGCGCAGCGCAAACAACTTCCAAAACTATAGAAATGATAGAAACAGCTGGCTGCCTGGACAGTCACCCAAGGTTCCCCTGCAATGTTGGGGGCATCCATCTTCAGCCTAGAGTTGGACACATCAAGCCCCTCAATTTTTTTTTTTTTTAAATTTGAGATCCAGGAAAACAGCCAATTTAAAGAATCTAGGTATTTATGAGTTAGTGTTCAACGCTTAGCTACTTACTCAGCTGAGATGACTTAGTGAACCCCTATAAGTCCCATTTCCTGCATTTATACAAGAAGATAAAGATCCATGCAATGATTAGCAAGGGATTGAGCAATGCTCCCAAAATACTTAAAAGGTACCTGAGACAGATGTCCTCGCTATGTGTAAGCCATCACTCTGCACTCACAGTAACAATAGCACCGTGTAGTGAAAAGTGGCTTCATGTTGAGGGCAGAACTTTTCTAAAGAAGAGTGCAGGGCCAGTGGGATGACTCTATGGGTAAAGGTGCCTGCCGCCAAGCCTAAAGGCCTAAGTTTGACATCGAGAGCCCACAGGGTGGAAGGAGAGAAACAATTCCTTCAAGGTGGTACTGACTTCCACTTCTGCACAACACGATACTCATGTACCCGCACACAAAATAAAATGTAATCTATAAAAAGAATTGAAAGGGGAGTGAAGAAGAAAAATCCTTACCATTTCCTAATAAGTGGGAAATTTAGGTGACTGAACTCCGTGGGTCATAAAACTCCATTTCCTGCTAACAAATTGGGTTTAAAAGCCCTGCTGACTGAATTCCAGTTGTGTTCAGTTCAACAGTTTGTATGAGACAGAAGGTTTCAGAGCATCTAGCCCTTCCTGCTTTCTATTGCATTTGGTGTTGTGTTTAACTCAGAATACAGCTTATACAAAGGCAACCACAAACCACAAGCTCTCCTCTTTCTCAGAAATAAAACCTTACTATCTTCACATGTCTTGGAGGCTAGGAAACTCATGGCTGTGTCATCCTCTCAGCTAAAAGAATCCCTAAAAAAAATGTTGCTTAGGAAGCTTTAGGTTGGGACATTCGCTTCAGAGTTCTTTAGAACATTTCCCTTTTCCTCAGAATCTAGCTATTGGTTTCAGCTACTTGGAGGCAAACACATGCCTCAAGTAACATTGGCTGTTGACACTGGGGTCTCCAGTTTCTTCCTCTTAAATATATATATATATATATATATATATATATTTCTTTTTAAATGAAAGACTGAGTTCAGCTGGTTTGTCAGGCACAGCCAGATGTGTGTATCCCTGTGTAATGTGTTGTATGCTGAGAAGGACAGTGACCTGACTGCAATAATTCAAAGCAGGGTTTTAAATGAATAAATAAGAATAAGCCTCTGGGATTAGTCCCAATTGAAAAGTTCAGCGCAACCAGGGAAGGTTGTATTGCTGCAGGGGATTAACGAATGGCTGGCTGTGGAGAACGGTATTCATGATCCAGCCACATTCCGAGTGATGGACAGCCTCAGCTCGGTGCCACCCACCCATCTTTCCTCTGACACACAGATTCAGAGCAGGGATCATAAAAGCACGCTTTTGCCCACTTTTCCTTCTCAGGAACCCTCTGCCTGATTGTTATGTGAATCCTTTGATTCATACCTACTAAGTCACAGAAAAGGCCTGGCTTTAAAATTGCTACAGTCTGGGGGAAGAAGATGAAGTGAGACTCTCTCTCTTTCCACAGATCAGCCTGGGAGTGAGAAAACAGGGGAAGCCCTCTGGGTCCTGAAAGACTAGAGCAAGGATTACCCTGTGATCAAGGCATAGAGTATGTCAACAAAAATAAACCTGTTTGTGTGGGGCTTTTACAGTCTGCAAGCCTATTATTGACACCCTATTATTTGATCCTTACAACAAAGGATCTGTGTCCCCATTTCACAAACAAGGAAACCAAAGCCTAAAGAAGTTGCCTGATTGATGCAAGGCCACATTGATGAAAGTATAAAAATCTGATTTCAGGTTTGGTGCTTTTGTTGATTATAGTCCTGCTGAGTGCTAATTTATGGAGATTATATAGAAAGTTTCTAAATACCTATGTGTTAATCAGCTTTTCATTACTATAACAAAAGACCTGAAGCAATCAACTTAAAAAGGGGAAAAGCTCATTTGGGCTCACAGTTTTGAAGGCTCCAGTCCACAATCATTTGGCCTTGTATGTGGAGGCAGTGTGTTGTAGTGGGAGCACATGCCAGAAGAATCCTGTTCATGGAACAAGAGATTGATGTTTCACATCCCCTTCAAGGGTACAATCCCCAATGACATAAAACCTCCTTCCTTGGACTCCACCTTCAAATGCTTCTCCACTTCACAGAACACCCATGATCTGGAAGGCCCAAGTATATACATGTAAATAGATTCTCAGACTTTTGACCATTTTCATTTTATTAATTTTATGCATTATATAAAATCTATCAGTTCTTTTTATTTTATACATGGCTTGAAAGTGATCATGTGTTTTCCCCCTTCTTGACAAATGCACTGAATCTTGCAAGGGCAAGATAGTACACAGAAAGAGAGAAGTATATGCTTACAGAAAATAATATTGATTATAATCTTGAATTATGACTTAGGAGAAGTTCAATGCCAAAGAGAAGGTACCAAAAGATGGATGCTTATAGTGTCGAAATACATGAGAATGAGATATTCCGACCCCATTTTCTATTCTATCTAAAATATATAAAGGAACAATGAGTAAGGATTAAAAAGGTATTTGAGATTTTTAACTTCTTTCCTGATATTCTGCCTGATATTTCTGACAAAACGTAGAAAGTAACTACCATTCATATCTGTTTTCATGAACCTGGCTGAAGGCATGGAGTGAGTGTAAGCCTCTACCCTTTCTAGCCTTGTACTTTTTCTATATGAATATGGCTCCATGCAATGGTGTGAGAGCTTTTAGGTAGTATTAAAAATGAAGGTTGAAAAGGGTCTGAAGATCTATATCCCCTTGGTAAATTTCTTATTGTCATTACTACCTTTTAGTTGGTGGGTAAGAGTTGATCCCTTGAAGGTACCCACCATAGTACCTCTCAATAATATAGAGTGGAGTGGCCGGTAAATTTGTGAGACTAACAGTTCTCTTTCATCATAAGTTTTTGGTAGCTAGACTTGTGACATTACACCTATATCCATTGCTCACCTGTGCTTTAACAGTCCCCTCTGAGCTCTCAGAATGCTAGTTCAATCACTCCATTTTGATTGTACCACCAAGGCAACAAAGCCACCCTGGGCTGAACACAATACACGAAGCTTGCCGTGGAGACAGTAAAAGATAGTGAGCTGGCCTTCTTTTCTTCCTGCTTTCTCAGAGGTGGCCAGCCTGAAGCACTGTGGGAGCAGGGCCACTGCCCACTCATAGCTCTTTTGGCAATGTGTAAAATGATCCCAGCCAATTTTCAGTGCTTTGGGAGACCACTGGAGTCTGGTGCTTGAAGCCTCAGGTAAATGTAGGTAGCTTCAGGGTGTGTTTCTGTTTGCTTGCTGCCTACTATCAAGGACAGAAAGCTGATCTTTCACCCATACCGTTTCATTGGGATGGAAACTCAACATTCCAGTTTAGAGTTAGAACTGAGGTTAATGTTTGCACAAAGGATCTTCCTTCCCCCTGAAGTGTGTTCCTATTGCTGTTCTGTTCTTTCCTCCCCTGTTTACATTCCAGGTCCTTGTGTTTCTTGACATATGAACATTTTGAAATCCAATTCCATACATAATGAGGCATATACATTTTAAGTATTTGTATTTGATACATGTTTACTACACACATGCACACCTTGTCTTGAACACACAGATCAGAGTATGGGGCGTCTCTGTGCTCCTCTTGATCAGAACAAAACAGTACAGCCACTATTTTGAACAGTTTGGGTTATTTTGAACACCATAAGAATATAACCACAGAAGATGTAGTGGCTCTTTAGGAGGCAGGGGCAGTCGGTCAGATCTCTGTGAGTTTGAGGCTATCCTGGTCTACAGAGTGAGTTCCAGACTAGCCAAGACTTCCTAGACCTAAAAAGACCCTGTTTCAAAACAAAACAAAGGAATATAATCATAGAATATATACTATGTTTGAATTCTTCCACCCAGGATTATGCTGTGATTCAAACACCTTTTTGTTTTTGTTTTTTTGAGACAGGGTTCCTCTGTGTAGCTTTGCAGCCTGTTCTGGAACTCGCTCTATAGACCAGGCTAACTTGGAACTCACAGAGATCGGTCTCTGCCTCCTGAGTGCTGGTATCAAAGGTGTGCGCCACCACCACCCAGCTTTCAAACACTTTTTTGAGTAAAGAATGGCATTGTGTAAGTTATGTATTCATTCATTTGTGGGTATTTGGGTGTTTTTTTTACTTGGGATTATTACAAATAGTAAATCAGGAATATTCTTATGTCTTTTAGTAGAATTCAGCATTCATTTCTCTTGGTTTTTCAGTATATAAAAGGGTGGGATGGCTTCTTAGCACATAGATTCTTTTTTTTTTTTTTATACTGACAGCTTTTCCTAAGTTGATGTACCAGTAGATAGTACTAAGCTCCTGTGTTTTCAGAGTAGTTTTCTTTTGCCTAGTGAGGCCAGTTAATGTGGGATCTTGAGATATTTGCTACCTATCTCAGCTTATGCTCATAAACATTATGTGTTTACATTTCCCATTTATTTGGTATAGATTGAGAAAAATTTACCTTGCCAAGAGCCCAAAGGCTTACCAGTGAAAAATGCCACAGAAATGAAAAAGAAACCATTCATTCATTTTTAAAAATCCAATACTAATCATAATAAAGTTTACTGAAGAGATGTCTAGTTTTATGGTGTACAAGTATGAATTTCAATTGTACACACATATTTCATTCATAGAGTGAAACCAGAAGTGCTGTTTGACTGGGGCTTGGTTCCTCGGATCCTTCCTCTCTCACAATTCATTTGCAACAGTTTGAATTGCATTTTATGACTTCGATTTTCTTTAATTTGTTCTTGATTGCTTTGAGAGGAAGCAGTAACTCAATATATTAAACTCTGCTTAGAATCTTCAGCACTGAGCATTTTAATTCTGTCAAATGTGTGTCAGCAGAAGGTTGAAAGAGATGGAACCACAGGGTTCCAGTTTATGAGGTTACATAATGGTTCATTCAAGTAACTTACCTGTGTAGGCTGGAGGGCAATATAACTAAGAATAGCATTCCTGGTATTAGAAAAAGAACTCTCAAAGAGGTGCCCAGGATCAATCTAGAAAAGCCTGTTAGGCTAGATTTCCAAATAACAGTCTTCGCTTCCCTTTTGGACAGACTTACATTATTTCATTCATTCACTTCATTCATTCCTTATCATCCATTCACACGAGGACTCAAGAAACACTGAATAGTTTGTGACAGGCCATGCTCTTGATACTGGGCATACAGCCCAGAACAAATCTGGTTTTGCTCATAAAGAACTTATACTTTTAGATGGGGAAGAGGCAGGAAAACATACACATAGGACTAGAGATTAGAGCAAGATGGAAGCAGGGACAGTGAGGTCATGTGACACTGCCAACGGGAATCAAACAGGGTAAAAGGCCTGGAAATGCAGGCAGCACACAGGAAAGTCCTAGTGCTTTTTTTTTTAAGAGAACACTAGAGAGAACAGCCAGTGGCACTTGTGTAATGGTGGGAAGGAACTGAGCAGTGTGGATGTCCACTAGAGGAGGTTATCTAAGAGGGTTAAGGAAGCATCTAGATGGGCTGCTGGGCAAGGAGGTCTCTGGGGTTGGAAGTTTAGAGGAGTGGTCAGCAGGAGAGCAGAGAGTTCAGAGAAGCCATGGGCCATTGGAATGGCCTTATCCTTTTTCAAGAGAATATACAAAATCCAAGCATTCTGAGTAAGAAAGCAATGAGTCTGTAGCCAGAAGTTTTCTCCAGTCCCACCCGGACCCTTGGTCCTGTAGCCGCTTATAAAATAATCATTCAGAAGCTTATATTAATTATAACTTGGCCATTATTGCTTGGCCATTAGCTCAGGCTTATTACTGAC
Source organism: Peromyscus attwateri (assembly GCA_902168425.1). Classification (NCBI taxonomy): domain Eukaryota; kingdom Metazoa; phylum Chordata; class Mammalia; order Rodentia; family Cricetidae; genus Peromyscus; species Peromyscus attwateri. The sequence continues at coordinate 75,771 of CABHPP010143681.1, forward strand.
TAGCTCTTACACTTACATTAACCCATAATTCTTAATCTATGTTTCACCACGTTTTCCGTGGCTTACTGGTCTGCTGGCATGTTGTTCCTATGGTGGCAACTGGCATCTCCTCCCCTTTGCCTTTCTTCTTCCTCCCTCTCCAGTTGGAATGTACCGCCTAAACTTATTCGGCCTCACCATTGGCCAAACATCTTTATTTATCAACCAATCAGAGCAATACATATTCACAGCTTACAGAAAGATATCCCACAGCAATGAGTCAAATTTTCAAAAATTATTGAAAATTGGGTAAAGTGGACTGTAAAGACATGAAATGAAAACAAGTTGAGACCTCTAACTGGTATGGTCAGGCAAAAAACAAATGGCATAAATGTTTTATTTTGTGGAATTATCACAATAACTGCACTTTAATAATAACATTAATACCTGTCATCAGACATGTGTAAACAATGACTGGCTTATTACCAATAATTAGTAATCTTCTACAGATATTTTAAAATAAATTCTATGACAAGAGTCTTTCATTACCTATTTTTATGAACATGTTTCTCTCTCTGCTGTTTTAAGTTAATGTACCATTCTTTACAGTCGTCCACAACTGACACATGTGAACCTTGGTCACTTTCAACTCCTCCCTCTTCATCTTCTGAGTGCAAAAGGATCTCCCATATACATCTCCTGCTATTCCGAGCTTTTAGAGCATCCTTCTGTCTCAGAGTTAATCATCAAATTCTCCCACAGTCCATGTGAAATTCATCAAGCAGCAGCATATCACTTTTTATATTGAAGCCTTGATTTATATTGGTTCAGGCCTTTGTTCTTCCATATTACTGGCAATTGGGCCTTTTTGGTTTTTGGGTGTTTTGTTTTGTTTTTGTTTTTTTGTTTTGTTTTGTTTTTTACAGCTGACCCTTTCTAACAATATCAATAGCTAATTTATAACATACAACTTATGGATCAGTATTTAATTTATAAAACTGCAATAAGGAGAAAATGGGACTTTGAAGTATGAAGTGACTGGAGCAATGGACACTGAAAAACACTGGTTTGCTCCACCTGCTGTTTTTGCCTTCACTTCATCTTTGAAACATCTGGCAGATCCTAAAACATGGCTCTCATTATGTCATTCTTCTTGTCAGAATCTGAGCAGCACCCTATTGCCTCGCATGTTAAATATAGATACTTCTACCAGGCGCTCACATCTCCATTCTCTGACTCCATCTTTTCCCCATTATTCTTCTCCAGGTACTTACTTCATCATAGTCAAGCTCACTATGCTGTAGTCATCTGCTCCTTCTATATAAAGTGTCATCCATTAAAATCCTACCCATCCTTCAAATCCTGTCTCATACAGGCCTTTACACTGCCAGTAAAATGCAAATGATTTCTTTGAGTCCTGAAACATCATTGCAGATAGAGGCAGCAGTAAGCATGCTAAGGACTTATACCCACAGAGGCCAGGTTCTCTGTGGGTTTTACTTAAATTCTGGTTTTCCCTGAAAATGGGGGTCAATAATAACACCTACCCCATGAGGCTGTTGTGAGGATTTAATGGGTTATGGCATCATGTAAATAAGTTCTATAACAGATATGAATTATTTACCATTATTTGATCTTCAGGACCTGTATTTAGTAGACACTTCAAATAAAACAGGAGACTTAAATAGCTGTGCAGTGCTGAATGTCACTGATCTCTGTATCTTACTTTCTTCAGCTGAAAAAAATTACTATCAAAGTGGCCACATTTGTATCTAAAAGTCACCCCAACCCTACCAAAACTGAACTCAACCTCCGCCCCATGTTCCTTTCCTATCTACTGGATATTACCATCTAAGTTACCTGTTTCTTTGAACACCTAAATTTAATCTATTGGCCAGTCTTAGTGATGGAACCCCAGATCGTACCGAGTCCACCCACTTCTTCCATCACTCCTGCTACAACCTCGTCCAGTACTGTGCTCTCGCCAGCAGCTCCCTAATCTACCTTTTGGCTGCTACTCTTGCCTCTTACTCTTTCAGCTCATTTTCCATGTAGCCAGACTAGTGTTTAAAGCATAAACCAAGCTTAGTGTGATGCTGTCTGCCCTGAGTCCTACTTCTTTGGGGGCTGGGATGGATCACTGGAGCTCAGGAGTTTGAGATTAGCCTGAGCAAAAACAGAGTGAGACTCCATCTCAAACAATACTAGACAAATAAAGGTCAAACCTATTGTTCCCCTGCCTAACACTCCTCAGTAGCTCCTCATTATAGGATGAGCTACTCAGTCCTTTGCCCTCTCAGGTCACTGTTCCCATCACGCTTCTCCCCCGCCCGCCCCCCCC
>CABHPP010143682.1:0-43728 GCA_902168425.1 Peromyscus attwateri
TTAATTTTGAGAAATAGAATCACAAAACACCAAATATAATCAGTTACACATTTAAGAGGATTTTAAAATATGGACACTTTGACAACATGAGGTGAACTGGGCAAACAATGGATACTTTATTTTTTTTAAATGTCACAGCTCATATTTTGGAGTAAGAAACTCTAGAAAACAAGTGATTTCTAAGGTTTCTCTTTGTGATAATTAATCTTCACTGTTAATTTGACAGGATTTAGAATTACTGTGGAAATTGATCTCTAAGTGTGCATAGAAAGATGTTTCTACTTAGCCAGAATCTGGATAGCAAGATCCTGTGGGCTGGAATGTTGGACTCCAAAAGAAAGGAGAAAGACAGCTAAGCTCCAGTATTCATCTTGCTCTACATCTTGAATGAGGGTATTATGTGACCAGCCACCAAGTCTTTTCTCATCCCTAGTGGTGAACTGTAAACCCCCCCAATATGAGCCAAAATAAATCCTGTCCTCAAGATAATGAGGAAAGTAATACATTCTCCCTCTTATTTCTTTTTAGAAATTAGCACTTCAGTAGTCATAATGAGAACTCATATTGTTTTAGATAAACTATTCTTGCTTATTATACCTAATATTCTAAGAGAATATCATAATTTTAATTAGCCTTACTATCAGTGGAGTGTCTAAAATACTTTCAAAGAAATTAGTTTCTTAAGTGCCTTATAATTTTAGTTTAAAGTATCTTGGGTTAATTATGTAATTCTCGGCAAAAGTTCACTCTGCATAATCGATTTTATTTAAAAAATAGATGGTAAAACTGTGAACTTAAGATTTGAGAATCACAAATTAATGTTTCAAAAATATGTCCCTGCTCTTACTGAGCCAAACCTGTTATTCCAAGTTTCAAAGTGAGACATTTCATATAATTAAATTCAGAAGGAATCTCACTTAACTAGTGATAGTTGTCAGTAGAATAAAATATAAAGCTGATTTGATTTCTTTTCATTCAGGTTTTGAGTCCTCTTGTATTATATATCAAATTTTCTTCAAAACTTGTCTGGGCCCCTTTCAGCCTCACCTGAGACACAAAAACAGTCCTATGAGTTGTAAGTCATTAAAATACAAATGTTTCTCCTAGAGTGATCTGCAAACTGAAGAAACATTGAAGCCAAGTGAATTCTTTGAAGAGATATTAAAAGTGACAGTTAGGAGCAGCCTGTGAACATATGCACAAAGGAATAAAGTGAAATCCCACAGCAGTATAAAGGCAAACAGCATGTGTTCTCACTTACAAGTAGAGAGAGAAAAAAAAAAAAGCCGTGGCATCCACACAGTGCGTGGTTAAGATGAATAGAGAGGAAAGGAAGGGATAGGATGATGTACGCAGGTAGACCAGAAGGAAAGAAGGGAATATTATGGTGTGCACAGGTATAAAAGAGGGGAAAGACAGGGATAGGACAGTGTGTCCAGGTAGAATTGTAGGAAATACAGGGATAGGATGAGGTGTTCTGGCAGAATGGAGGGAAAAGGTGAGTATAGGATTGTGTGTGCAGGTAGACCAAAAGGAAAGGTAGGAACAGCATGGTGTACACAGGTATAATAGAGGGAAAGGATGGGACTAGGATGGTGTGTGCAGGTAGAATAGAGAGAAAATATAGGGGTAGCATGGGGTACAGGTAGAACAGAGGAGAAAGATGGGATAGGATTGTCTGGGCATCCAGGAAAGTAGCGTAAGTACTTTCAAGTACCAACACTCCATAATATAGAAGAATAATTATGCTTGATCCAAATTAATTTTGTATCTACAAACAGCTAGGAGAGAGATCATTTTAACGTTTTCCTCACAAAGAAATAATCTATGCTCAAAGTGATGGATATACGAACTAAGTTGACCTGATCTCACACAATGCATGCATGCATTAGAATATCACAACATATCTCATAAATATGTACAACTATTTTGTTAATTAAAATTACAAAATGTGTTTAATATATTCATTGAAAAATATTGTAATATCATATGTCTATATGAATGTATGTTACATGTGTGCAGGTAGCATATGAGATCAGAAGAACTGTTGAATGCAAGTTGTTGCAGTGACAGACAGTTGCTAGCTACCCAACATTGGTTCTGGGAACCAAATTCTTATCTTCCAGAGAGCAGCAGGTGCTCTTAAACACTGAGCCATCTTTCCCGTCCCTCTTCTAATTTTATACACAAATACAGACATTTTAATGACTATGCTAAAAACCATCATCTTTTGTTTACATGAGTGCCTGTTTGTGCGCCATTATTTTTAAGCGCTTGAGATAATAAAACAATGCACTTTTTGCCACAATCATCTAAGAACATCCCAGAATGTCTTTGCAAATTCCAATTTGTGTCCTCTCAAGAGAATCATCAGAAGTTTCACACTGTCACTGAAAGAGATGTCATAAACACACACACACACACACACACACACACACACACACACACACCAATAAGAACACAAATCAATAAGCTTGTACAAACAATAACTTGGATAGGAAGAGATGGGTTATACTCAAAACTGCTCTAATACATTATTTACACTTCAGATTCTATAATGCAACATTAAAATAAAAGTATTATTTGCGAAGATTCAGGAAAACGTGGTCCACATAGAGGAAAAGCAAGCCACAGAAACTGCCTGAGAAAAGAATTACATATCAGACTTACCAGACACAAATGTGAAAGCAATCAGTGTAAATCTGTTCAAATGAATTTTTAAAAGCATGATTTAAAAGTTATGATAATAATGTTGAATCATACAGTAGATTGTGATTGATAGGTGTGCATAGTTATCATTTTAAATGTAAACTCTGGAGTTGCAAAGTAACTGAAATAAAATGCATTAGGAGGAAAAGAGCATTTGAACTTGCAAGAAAAATGCTAACGAACATAAGAAAGTTACAAATGAGACACCTCTAAGAACAGAGAGGAAAAAACAGTGGTGTATAGTGAACAGATATTCAAGGAAATGTGAAAGACCATTATGTATATTTTCATACGCACAATAGGAAAAGTAATGAATAGAAAATGAAGAAAATTATATAAATAAATAAATAAATAAATAAATAAATAAATAAATAAGCAAATAAATGAACAGTAATGATTGAAACTTCCCAAACTTAAGGAAAAATTGTTTTTGGACACTTCCAGGAAGCTTATATGCCAGACCAACCAAATGAGGGCCACATGGTCACAAAGAAGAAAAAAAAAATGATAACCCATGACAAGGAGAGAATCTTGCATAAAAAACTATAGAAAAATAACTTTTTACTCATAAATTATCCGCTGTAAAATTAACAGCCAACTTATCACCAGAAATAGACAGTAGGAAACTGTATTCTACATGATCAAGGAAAAATAATGCAACCAACAATGCTCTAAGTCCAAACCAACAAAGGGTAAAGTTTGAAGATTCCAATTAAAGATTCCTTGCTCACAGAACTTAGTTGCCACACAGTGTCAGTAATCAGAAGACAACAATTCCAGTAACACAAAAAGAAAATGGAAGTTTCAATGGAAAATAGGCAAAGCTCATTGTTATCTTGGAGGTTTTATTAACAGCAAAAGGATTTATTGACAGCACACTTTTATTCCACATCCTATTGTTGTAAAGGATGCAAGAGTTTAAGTCCAGTGCTGAAACATTTTAAATTACTTCAGTTCAGTTATATAAGTGGGCTTTATTGAAATTATATAGTCAGAAGATTGGCAGAATATTTTTAAATGTAAAACGTATCCTAAGTTTTTAATGGAGACATTGTGAATATTTGAATATAGACTTATTTCTAGATGGAAAAATACTTCAAAATGCAATACACATTCTTAGAGATAATAATTCTTAAAATTGAGTGATAGAAATGTCCATTGGCATAATGGAAAGTGAAAAAGAGTGTTGAGCTGTCAGAATCTTTTACCTTACAGCTGTTAATAGTCCTTCATCTTGGTATAATGTTTCCAGGAGTGCATTTTCAACTTTCATTGTATTGCTATTGTGAAGCATTTCATATCTTTGCTTTTCTTTGATAGCCAATAACCTCTTCTAGTTAACAGTTCAGTGTCTGGTCTAACAAATAAAAATCATGTTATTCTAGGTCAGATAAACCTCCTTATGCACAGATTCAATAAATCCAAATAAAGAAAATAGTACTCTAAAGTTTAAGGACCTTTCATCTCTACTTGGTTTCTGAAATGAATCCCTGATCACTGCTATTTACCTGTTTGTTTGTTTGGTTGGTTGGTTGTCTAGGGCAAATGATGTTAGTAATATCCATTTTAAAATCATTTAGGAAACAACTTCTGCAATTTTGATTTCCCATTGTTTTGGGGCTTCATCAGCAGAACAATAAACTGTAATAACAAGGTGGCTGCTGATAGATAGCAAGTCTGCAGTGGAACGGAAACTGGTCCTCCAACCTCACACGTAGTAATGGCCCCTTGTCAGAAGGCGGAGCGTGCGCTTCAAGATGTTATCATTTTGTTTTGTTTTAGCCTTAAGATTCTCACTTTTTACAAATCATAGCAGTACATCTGAAATAAAACTGAGTATAGTAATTGCACCTGTTCTAGTCTACGGAACTAAATTGAAGTTATTCTAAGAGGATTTTTTTTTTGGGGGGGGGGGCGGTTTCCAAACTATAGGCAGAATTTCTGCAACATTGTTATCTCAGATGTTGTTTGAAGAACATTACCACAAGCATTCTGTTTCATGACCTAACTACTCTTAAGACTTTATTGAGGGGTTGGGCTATAGTGTTGGCTCAGGGGTTAAGAATACTTGTTGCTCTTGCACAAGACCAACATTCAATTCCCAGCAAGCATATGTTGGCTCACGACCATCTGTAACCCCAGGTCCAGGAGATTCAACAGGCATGTATGTGGTATACATACTTATATGAATGCAAAACAATCATAAACAAAAAATAAAAATGAATAAAGTTGAAAATGAAACTACTGTGTTACCCAAAGTATGTTGTTTATAAGGATTGAAGCAGTATTTACCAAATTAGAAAGACTGATAAATGTTTTAAAATATACTTACATTACAAAGAACTACATTTTTAAACATTATGAATGTGTAACATTGTCATATATTTTGGTAAATAAACTGAACTCTGTCTTTGAGGAAAAATAATTTTCTTATATTGTTTGCATTAATTTTATGAATATGTAATGTACATTAAAGTGTATGAAGGAAATCTTCCTTTACACAACCAGCCTTTTCTCAAATAACCATGTATCTTCTCTCATGCCACACCAAACCTCGGCATATTCTCATTTCTTGAAGGGTGAGTTCTGTAAGGAATCAACAAGAATGTCAAATAACTTTTAATTCTCTGATACCTTAAAATGCTTTGATCTCTCCTGCAATGATGAATTTCACTGATACGTGATGTTGCCATATCATACATTCACCATTTGAAAAATACTCCCTCAAAATTATTGTGGTTTAATAATGCTACTAACTTGTCTAAAATACATAAGTAGTAGAAATTTCAATTTTTATCTGAAAGTTTAAATTTGGTGTTTATAGTAATCCTTGATAGTCATAAGCTTTGACAGGACAGATTCACTTTATTGCATTTGAGAATATACCCCTGCATACCAAAGTATGAATCGTTTTTTATTATTCTTTAAAATCAACCAATTTTCCTCTTTAAAATGATTGCTTCTTATTTAATCCTTTCTGTTCCATTGTCCCCTTTATCCTTTTATAATCCTTTATTATATTTATAATTTCTTGAAAAATGAGGTGAAGAATGAGAGGGCAGGGTAGAGGAGGAATAATGGGGAGGAATAACTAACATCAAAGACCTTTGGAAAAGCCATATGGAAACCTACTGCGTAAAAGTTTCAAATATATATTTGAATATATATACATACACACAAATATATATATATATATATATATATATATATATATATGGCTGCTGGTTACCATCCAGAACTTCATATTAAGACCCTATTGCCGGGGACACCACATATTTGAGTCAGAGAATATATAGAAACCCAGCTGGTGCTCAACAAGAATCTTTAACCCTACTAGCCAATTTTAATGGTGCTAGAAGGTGCTCTACATGTTACAAGAGGAGAAAAGTATGTATTTGTAATTCTCATCTAACTATGTGCACTATGAGCCACAATAATAATGAGCCTGGCAAGATATTCCCATTGGTACAATAGTGGTATAAATGCTATGGGAGTAACCAACCACCATTTCAGATTGTATTTAAGGCAATGTCAGTGAGATGTAACCAAGAGCTGATTGTGCCAATGAGGCTAAGAATCTATGGCTAGATATTTTATACTCTAAGGAAGAACCTATTACTATTCATCTGCTAAAATGACATAGCAATAAAATGATTCCCAGTAATATGTCTATACCCATATAACAGTTCATCTTTGGATTCTTATCAGAGAAGCTTCTTCTTGCAGTATATGGCAATTAACAAAGAAATCCACACATGGTCAAAATGGGAGAATGAGATTTTAGAATGCTGAGCCCTAAATGTACCTGTATCTCAAGGTTCAGAATCTATAAAGAGGAAAGGCTGAGAAAGATTACAAAAGCCAGAAATATTGAACGATTTAAAAGACAAAACAAAACAAAAACTAAGTGTTTTCCAGACACAACGGGGCACATCAGATGTTCACATAAACTCATAGAGACTGTGATTGTGACAGCATGCACAAGATCTGCACAAGCTCAATCCAGACAAAATCTTAGCATGGAGGATAGGAAGCAGGCACCAACTCAGACACTTAGACAAGGAGCTTTTGGCATTTTATTACTGCTGGGAGACAGAAGGTTAATTTTCTACAATGGAGTGACACCTGGTATACCAACTGCACTCCACAACAGCTCCTGTGCACAGGAGTAGTCAGCCAACACAAACCGCAATCCTTCACTCTATGTCTTATTGTTATTATTTATTTATTTATTCATTGAGTGAGTGAGAACATGAAATTGAGTGGGTAGGGAGGCAGGGGATAATCTGAGAAGCACTTGGAGAAAAAGATAAAATATAGTGTATGAAATTATCAAAGAATAAATAAAAGCATACTTTTTTAAAGTGATTACTTCTCAAGATACACAAGTTCACATCTTGAAATCGTCATGCCACTCTGGTGTGCCATAGACTTGTTTTGTAGCTATATCCTACTTTGTGACATAGATAAGTCTGAACCAAGATTGATGTGCTAACTTTGTTGATATAATAACACACCTGAAATAACTGAAAAGAAGGATGGGTTTATTTGGGCTCATGGTTTTAGGGCCCTCAACTATTGTCATACTCATTGCTTTGTTGTCTTTGGCAGCAGAAACAGCACAGTGAGTAGATTATGATGGAATGAACCTCATCATGGTAACTGGAAATCCAAATAGCAATAAGAAGGGTTGCAGTAACCACTCCAAGGCCATGCTCCCATTGATGGAACTTGTTTCTGTTAGATCATGCCTCCTTAAGGTTCTACCATTTCCAAAAGTCATAGGCTAGGCACCAAGACTTCAACCTTTGTGGAACATTTAAGAACCAACCTATAGCACCTTAATAAAATTTTGTTTGTACTGCCTCATTAAGTACACAACTAAAAATACATTCATTTTTCCTGTACAAGCAAAACATGGCTATAAAGACTATTATGACTATTTTGTCTGTTTGATGCTATTCTCTTGATTTCTGCCAAGAGGTTATAATTTTTCCCATCTTTTGATCTTGTTCTATCAGTGTGATTATCTACAGAGTAATTTTTTAAAAACTTTGGGGTCATCTAGAACCATCAGAAAACACAAATATTTACTTTATGATTCATAACAATAGCAAAATCACAGTTATGAAGTAGCAATGAAAATAATTTTGTGATTGGGAGTCACCATGACATGAGAGACTGTATTAAATGGTTGAGTATTAGGAGGGTTGAGAAACACTGATTTAGAGGTTGGTCTCTGATAACTAAGCTGGTCTTCTTGTTTCTTTTGTATTGGTGGCTTTTTCTGGGGAAAATTAAAAAGAGCGTTCTTTCTTTTCAAAAACAAACAAACTAGCATCTATTCTGTTACATGGGAAATCTATTCCTTTCTTTTGGTGTTTCAGTTCTCTGTGTCTGTACTCTTTAGTACTGGAAAGGTTCCTCCCAAAATTTTCAAGATGCTATTCACTAGACATATTTAAGCTATTTTAGCAAATTTTTATATTTCAAATAAGTGTGTGCCACTGCAAGTCATTCAAAGTCTGATGAGCTGAACAGATACCACTTCTAAAAGAAATATTTGCTCCATTTAATTTCCTTCTGTCAACTTGCTTCCTTTTACATAGACAGTTCATTTCCATTTATCTCTGTGAGAGCTCAATTGTCTTTGATGACTCAACATTGAAGAAGTCAAAAGAGAGGAAAAGAGTGTCACTCATTTTAGCAATTTTTAAGAACTAAAATATATGTGTGGTGAAAATGAAGACCACTTTCCTGTGAGACACGTTTCAATTGCAAACTATGAAATAGAAAATAATCATCTCTCTAGTAGAGAAGCACAGAACCTAGTTTCCCAACTTGGGGACAGAAAAGTGGCTTTTCTCCAAATGGGCAATCACCAAAGATATGGTTCTTAATGGTTCACGAAGGACAATAGGTGGAGTCATCTGTTTTCTGCTCAGTCACCTTTTTTCCCACTGAGTATCAGAAGTGGATGTGAATATCCGTGAACCACAGACAAGGCAAATAAGGAAGAGAAGCTATATCCTCCATTTAAGATGCTCCATTCAAACTGAAAGTAAGAGGTCCAAACTCACAATGAGTTGTTCCTTAGCTGCTTTGAAATTCCAATTTGCACACATTTATCTTGTTCAACATCAATCCTATTGTAATAGGGACTCTGGGGATAGAAAATTGAATGTAACTGCACCTCTTTCTGTAACATATTTATACTTTATTGGGGGAAATAAGATACATTCACTAGTTAATTACCAAAAGGGATTCATGATAATTTGGCATGGGGAAGTAAGAGTATGGTGTTACAAAGTTGGGATAAATGTGAAAATGAGAAAGGCAAGGACTGAACTAAAAAACTGGACTCTACAGGGTAAGATTTCAACAGGTTATGACAATTATTGAAGCACCCCTGTGGGGTCCTGACCCACCAGGAACTTAGGTCACCTGTGAAGAGGTGGCCTGGAACCCAGGAAAGGTAAGTGCGCACCACTGCTTGGTTTCCCAGTCTCCCTCTTCCCCAGAGACAATCAGATGGCAGCAGGAGAGTCAAGTCAAGCAAGAACTCATTTATTGCTAGGCAGTAAGCCTCTTTTATAGCAAAAACCTCAGAACCCTAGGAGGGGGTGAAGGAACTGACCAATCATTTTAAAGGTCACCCTATTTACAAATTGTTTATGCACTGACATCATCTCCTGATCTTAGTATCTTATCTCAGCACAAACAACTTGAGCTAACTTCCTTCCTCACCATTTGTTTCTAATTTCCATACAAACAACCCAAGCTAACTTTCTCTCAGCCATCCTTTGTATCTACTCTCTGCATAAACAGCTTAAACTAACTTTCTCAAGCACCATTTGTAAACAGCTTAAAGCTTAAGCTCTATTTGTCTAACTTCCTCTCAGTACCCTCTTTGCAGCCCATGTATACCCCACTCACCCCAGGTACAAAAGACACAAACGAAAAATGACAAATACAATAGTCTCCACATGTTCAGAGTTGGTATGATCTAGGTGATGTGTAGCCAGTCTACCTCCAAATGTTAAAACAGGTAAAAGTATTCAAATAATTGATGTAAGTGGTAAGACTAGTAAAACAAAAGCAAATTAAAACCCGAGAGAAATAATCAGCGTAAGAAAACATAAAGCTTCAGTGTAATAAAAACCTGATTTTCTGAAAGGTAAATAAAATTAACTTTTGGCCAAACAGAAGAAGAGCAAGGATTAACAATGATAAGGATTAACAGGAGACAATTGTCTCACATCAGATAAATGTTTAAATGAAGATTAAGTAATGCCTCTGTCTCTCTCACTCACTTGAAAGCTCACTCTGGCCCATTTAAGGCAGGCCAAGCTAGACTGTCGGGCTCTGTAAGCCAGGTGGGTTACATAAATATTTAAAATTACAACCAAAAACTTGACAATCTATGTTTAAGCAAATGTATTCCTTGAAAGCCATGAGACCAATGCTTATAACAAAAAACGAAATAATATAAGTAGTCCAAGTTTTAGGAAAGATATTAGAACATACACTTCTAACAAAGAAAATTTTCAGGCCAATGTGATGCTTCTAGCAGAGAAGCACTCTGGGGTACTAGTACAAGCCAAGCCTGCCAGCAGTGGTACAGAAATTCCCTGTATATTTCCAGGTGCTATAGCTAGACCCTGTCCTGAGAGGGAGTCGATGTTTATGACAGTTATTCTTGAGACCATCTGTAACTCAATTCCAGGATATCCAATACCCTCTCCAGCTACTAAAGGCACCAGTCACATACATGGTACACATACATACATGCAGCCAAAACACTTGTACACATAAAAGAAAAATAACTAAGTATTTGAATTAACAAAAAAATAAAGGAGAAATAAAAATAAAATATGATCCATGATAAGCAAAAGCTAAAGCAATCCATCCAGTACCACGGAGAAGGCTAAATCAATATTACACACAGAGGAAGAAGAAACATATAATCATAAAAGCTATTTTCTTTGTGCAATAGCTAATCCCATTAGCAAGACTTACACACACTTAAATCCAGAGTATGGAAATATGTATAAAGAAAAATAGAATGTAAATGTGTTTATACTCAAATAGAACATCGCAGACTTCAATACTTGTCAGAAGGGGTAAATAAAGATCATTAGATATCAAGAAGGGGAGTCCTAAATCTTGATCCACAGGCAGCAGAAGGAAAAACTTGTGTGCCATACTGGGCATAGCTTAAACATAGGAGACCTCAAAGCCTGCCCCCACAATGACACACTTCCTCCAACAAGGTCACACCTCCTAATAGTGCCACTCCCTATCTATGGGGGCTGTTCCCTATTCAAACCACCACAATATTAAAAATATAAAAGGGAAATTTAAAAAGTTTTAGGCTCAAAGGAGTATGAAAACATATTCATTAGAACCTTTGAAATAAAGAAATTTCAGTTCTAAGAGGGAAATGTATACCTACAAACCACTAAATAAATAAAAGAGAGGTCTCAAATAAATAATGGCAAACTTATTACCCAAAGTTCTCAGTGAAAAAAGTTCATGGCAAATATCAATTTAGTTCATGAAAAGAAATAATAAATATTATTTTTAAAGTGAATGAAGTTAGGATGAAAAGAACATAAGAGATCAATAAAACCAAGAATTATTTAAATGCAAACAACCCTGATAAGCACTTGGATACATTAGCCAAAAGAAAGAGAAGAGTCAAATTAATAAATTAAAAAAAAAAAACAGAGGTTAAAATGGGTCATTACAAGAGATTACTTGACGATCTATTGAATGGTTAGGGAATATTTTTAAAACATATTTCATTTTATAAGTATTCCTTTTATTGCTGAGGACTTCTCTGTATGTTCATTCCTTTTAGTGCTTTTTCATATGAAGCATTTCTATTTCTGCAAAGAATGTCATTGCCATTTCTGTGAGAACTGCATTGACTCTCCAGGTTACTTGGGGATATATGGCCACTGTCACACCATTGATTGTGCCCCTTCATATACAGTGGAGGTCTTTCCATCTTCCAGTATCTTCTTCAACCACTTCAGAGTTGCAAAGTTTCTATTGATGAGGTTGAGATGATCATATGTTTTTGTCATCACTTCTATTTATGTTATGTATTATATTTATTGATTAGCATCTTGAGCACACATTGCATCCCTGGAATAAAAGCAACTTGGTCATTGTGTATGATTTCTTCAAAGTGTTTTGAATTCAGATTGCAAGGTGGTGGTGGTGGTATGTGTGTGTTGTACTTGTGAATATATATTCATGTTCATGTAGAAGCCAGAAGCAAACATCAGTGAATTCCTCAGTTGATTACCTCTTGATATTTTGAGAAGAGATCTTTCACTGGAGCTGGGCTCACTGATTCCTCTAAAATGGTTGACCAGCCAGCAAGCCCTAAGGATCATCCTGTGTCAACTTTCCAGGCTGTAATATAGATGTCCAACTTCCCTTTATACAGTGCTGGGTGGGACCTGCGTTCATGCTCTGTACGTATATAAGAAGTACTTGACTTATTGAACTAACTACCCAGTGCCCAGTTGTGAAATTTTACAGTTATATTCATCAAGGAAATTGTTCTATAGGCTTATTTTAATTGTGCCCTTATTAAGCTTAGAGATCTATATAAGACTGGCTTTAGAGAAGTAGAGTATGTTTAAAAGAATGCCTCCTTTTCTATTTTAGAGCATAGTCTGAGGATCACTAGTGAACATTCTTTAAAGGGTTGACACAATCAGTGGTAAATACATGATGCTGGCCTTAATGTATTGGGGGAATTTTTGCTACTATTTCAATCTCACTGCTTGCTATCATTCTGTATAGGTTGTTTGTAATCTATTGAACAAGGTTGAAAGTCATATGATTCTAAGATTGTATCCATTTTTAAGATTGTCCAGTTTATGAAATATACTTTTAAAAATATCCCCAAATAAACCATTAGATCTTCATGTAATCTGTTTTGTTGGGCCTTTTTATCCTCTGATATTTATTATGCTAGAAATATCACATCAGACATCAGGAGGGACTATAAAATAACCCTAAGAAAAACAGCATGTTACACACACACACACACACACACACACACACACACACACACACCAATGTCATATGTAGAGGGCCAAGTAATGAGTCTATGCAGCTAAAGCCACTGGTTAGTGAACAAAGTTGACAAAAACAAATGTTGAAAAGAGCCTCTTTGCTAAATGGTGTGGAAAAAAATGAATATTTGCTGTAGAAGCTGAAAGTATATTCCTCTCACTATATTCAAAAATCTATTCAAAATGCATCAAAGACTTTAATTTAACACATGAAATTTCCAAGCTTATAAGAGAAAACAGAGGAAACACCTCAATTCATAGTCATAGTCAAGGAGTTCAGAAAAATATTGTAATAGCGATGGGATTGCATGAAATATAAAAGCTTAGGAACAACCAAAGAAACAGTCACTTGTGTGAAGGAAGCCTACACACGGGAAAAATTCTTTTCCACATATTCATCTGACATTGAGAATATATAAATAACTCAAAACAGAATAAAGACCAAATAACCCACACAATTAATGGGCAAATGGACTCAATAATCTCAGGAGTATAAACAGATAATAAAGCTATGAAAAAAATGTTAGGCATATTTAGCTTTACAAGAACTACAAGATAAAAATTCATTAGATTCCATCTCATTCCATCTCAATCTATTTAGAATAGTTAATATTATGAAACAAACAAACAACAACAACAAAACCCAAATGCTGATGATAAAGAGGGGGGAGGGGAACTTTTATATGACACTAGCATGCATATGAAATAGGTCAGTCACTATGGAAAGCAGTTTGCAGGGTTCTTGAAAAACTGAAAATAGATCTACCACATAGTGTAGTTAAAACACACCAGAGTATGGAAACGATAAAAAGATACTGCTGCTGGATTCTATCAAAGATTAGATGAATAAATAAATCTCATTCTAAAAACCATATCATTTCAAAAGTGAAGAATGGAAGGGCTTTCCAATTTATTCCATGGGCTGTTGGTACTGTAATATACAAATAGTAAAAAGGTGGACCAGATGGCTAAGAGGCTCAGAGCACTTTCTGAAATTGCAGAAGATTTGAGTTCAGTTCCCAGTATCCACATAGAAGCTCAAAATCACCTATAACTCCAGTTCTAGGGGATCCACCACCCTTTTCTGGTCTCTGGGAGCATCTTCTATAGATATGGTACATATACATATATGTAGACAAGCATTCATATTCATAAAATTAAATATATAATTTTAATAGTAAAAAGGAGCCATCAAGATGGTAAAGTCACTTTCTGCCAAGTGTGAAAGCTTGAATTCAATGCTCAAGCCCCACATGATGGAAGGTGAACTGACTCCTGCATGTTTTCCTCTGACTTCCACAGGAGCACATTAGCACATACTCACATGTGCATGCACACACAGATACACACAAGCAAATGAAAATGATAAAAGATATTTGCAAGAAAGGCAGTTTCTCCCATTAGAAGTTGAGGTTGATGACAAAAGTATAATAATATAAATGCAGTATTATATGAAAAACATTGTTACTGTGAAGACTGAGCACTGTTAATTTGACTGGCATTAAATCACCTGGGACACTAACAAAAGCCTCTGGATTGATCTGTGATGGTATTTCCAAAGGATTAATGGAGGAGAAAAACATACTCTAAAGATGAGTGACACCATGCCATGAATAGGGGCTCAATAGAATAAAAATGAAGCTTGTAGAAAATCAGTGTAACACCTGTGTTCCCTTTCTCTGTTTCATAACCTGCCAATCTTCCTCCTTGAATGGACAGACTACACTAAACTACCAACAAAACTAAGTCTTTTCTCCAGTCAGTTGTTCTTGTCAGGTGTTTGTCAGAGTTGAGAAAAGCTAACTAAAGAAAAGACCAAGTGAAGTTTATCCGAAGAAGACATAATTAGCACATTACGTTAAAATCTGTTGTAATTCAATATCAAAATACAAAAAGTTAGAAAGACATACAATAGTCTTGATCTACATTGATAAAGTATTTGACAAAAATTTCACTAATTCGGTTAAAAAAAGAAATATTTTTGTAAAGCTCATGGAAAACTAGGAATGAAAGAAGATTAATGAATTAATGAGGGACATATAAATGAAAAAGATTTCTAATTATAATACTCAAATGTGAATGACTAAATATTTTCTCATTAGGTTTATAAATTTGACAAAGATATACATTCTTACTGCTCTTAATTGATTAGGCTCAATCCTTAGTCTGTGTCATTTGACAAATTAAAGTTACCATATTCAGAATAACAAGCAAATTTCTATTTGCATTTGCTATGATTATTCTACCAAAGAAAGAAACTGATATATTTAAAAAACAATTAGAGACTTTATTATCTTACAAGACGGTATGAATTGGTTTTCACCAAGTATCTTCCCATTTAGAATCAAATCAAATTCTAAATAGAGTAAGCATCAACCAAAAGAGGTCTCTAAAAGACAGTAGGAAAATGATGAGCCAATCTGAGGTCTCAAAATTGGAGGAAGAGGACAGAATCAGAGTATCTTACACTCCCTAGAAAGCAAAGGAAGGTCTTAAGTCATGACTGATTTTTTCCTAACCTTGAACCAGCAAAGGAAGTCTACTCTTTCCTCTCTAGATTGAGCATCAGTGTTTCTGAATTTTCAGACAAACCCATCATTGCCAGTAATATAGAATCCATTTGGAGCACCAAAAATATTTAACAATGATTATAATTATTACCTTTCTTCTACCCAGGTCCAAGATTATCCTTTTTTTTAGTCATAAGTACTAAGAAGAACATAAACTGTCACTAGAAATATATTCAATGAAACTAATAGAAAACAAGTGTGCTAAATCTAAATAATAAACTGCCTACTTAAAAACTGCTTTAGAGACACAGGCTCCAAATATAAAAGATAAATATAGAAGATAATTGCAATTTGCTTGTCATGCCAAACCTTCCTATAAACTCCCAACTTCCATGAACAAATATAATCTGCTATTTACAACAGGATGAGTCAGGTAGTACACTTGCCTCACCAGGATTTCAAAGACTACATCAGAACAATAAGCAAGCAATCAATGATTAATAATTATTTTGGTGAAAGTAAAAAATTTTAAAATCCATGAAGGAAAAAATTCACTCAAAAAACTACAGAAAAATTATGGAACTTAATGGTAAGACACTATTACTGAACACACTACATATTTGACACATAAAACAGGACAAAATATAGCTGGTGCTGTGGAAGCACCTTCTTCCTGACAAGCTTTCATAGTGCTAGAAGGTATTATGCATGTTCCCAAATGATGAACATAAACATCAATCATACCCAATGCTGAAACTTGAAAGCTACAATAATGACAGACCTGCCAAGACATGCTGATAAAACAGTGCAAATCTCAGGAGAGTAACCACTTACTGATTGGATTTAAGTCTCCCTCCACAAGAGGGAACTCATAACTAGTACCATTATTGGGCCAAAATCTATGACTAGACAGGTCACAGGCCATAGGCAAGAATCTACTACTATTATTCTCCTAAATTGACATAGTTTTAAACCAATTTCTAGAAACTTAGAAATCACAAACATCAATGTGAATCTCAACTCTTATCTGAAAATCATCTATTTTTTGGTAGAGATAGACAACTGATCAAGGAAGATTTTCTAACAGAAATTTTCCCATCAAAATTTATATTGAAACTTAAGGAATACAGAAGAAACAATGAAAAAGTCAATGCTTAGATATGGAAACATAAAGTATAAAAAAAAAAAAACCACATAATCGCATTATGTCCAGAGCACCAAAACGAGATATACAGAAAGATAAACTGAAAGTACTATAAATGAAAATATAATTTAAAAAATTTCAAATAATACTCAAACATAGGAGAGAGAGGGAGGGAGAGAGAGAGAGAGAGAGAAAGAGAGAGAGAGAAGAAAATATAGGACAGAAAAATGTCTAATTGTTACAGCAGAGTTAAGTATTCCAATAGAAATACTAGCCATGTGTAGCAGCTCAAGCATATTATCCCAACACTCAGGAAGCAAAGGCAAAAGAGCCACAAGTTCAAGGCCAGCCTGGGCTAGAAAGTAAACCACAGAATTGCCTAAGTTACACAATGAACCTTTGTCTCAAAACAAAAACTAATTATGAAACGTCTGCTATTTACTTGAAATATAAATGCCCTGCATCAATCAATCAGTGTGTGACTCTATAAAATACCTCAAAAACAAACAGTCCACACACTTTCAAGTAAAAGGATATAAAATCATATATGCCATAATGTTGATTAAAAAAAAGCTGAAAGAGCTATAGAAACTTCTAGTAAATTTGACTTCAAATAAAACAGTCTAGAGATAAAGAGTAATACTACATAATACTGACAAGAGGAATTCATGAGGACTACAAATCATTCAAAATCTGGGCAACATTTGGAGAAAGTCTCAAAACACGTAAAACAAACTGACAGAACTCAAGACGAAAATGAGCAAATCCACAGTTTTTGCTAGGAACTTACCCATGTATCCTATTAATAACTAATAGAAATGGTAGACAGACTATCAAGAGATACAGAATGTGAACTCAGATCAACCAGTACTTTCCAATATAAGCATGCTGTCTTGTACAATTGCTCATGGATCATTCATTAAAAGAAATCATATTCTGGCCATTAAAGCTCTGACCAAATTGAAATTATGGTGTGTGTTCTCTGGCCAAAATTATTTCAAGTTGGAAATTAGGAATAAAGAGAACAAGAAAATCTTTAAACACTTGAAAATGAAGCAACACATTTCATTTTTAAAACTTTTATTACCTTTATCTGTGTGTGTGTGTGTGTGTGTGCACGCATGCACGCACACACGTGCATGTGAGTGCATGTGAATGCACAGATGTGTTCATGGGCACATAGAAATCATAATGTGGGTAAGAACCTTTATCTATCAAACTATATCATCAGTCCTAAACAAAATACTTCTAAATAATGCAATCAAGAAAGAGAACAATCACAAAGAATGTTTAAAAAACAAACACACATACACACTCAGAAATGCACATATACACACACATACAGACAGACACATATACACACATATACATATGCACTCACACACACATACACATACATACACACAAAATTAAATAATGAGATATAAATGCTCAAGTATATCAGATGCAGCTACCAGAGCATTGAATGAAACTGAATGCTTTATTCAATATTGTTTTAGCTCTTCTGGGCTTGTGTCACTTCGTATAGGTGTTTTAATGAACATGACACTGTCTCCGAAAACCTTAGTGGAATTTGACAGGAATTGAATTAAATCTACATATTTGACATTCTACAGGATGTGATAGTTTTCATTACCAACCCTAGTAACCCATTTGGAAAACGTTGGCCTCTACTACTGATGATTTTTATAAACTACACATATTGATGTTATTTTAAATGACAATGTCATGTCATAACGAAGTTGTAGAGAAGCTGCTGCCTGGAAGGAAATACATTGCTGGCTTAAAGGAAAAGTAATACAGACACTAGAGAAGTTATTTTGAGGATTGGCATACAGTTAAGCAAATACATCAAGAGGCCTAGTCATCCCATTCCTGGACATTTTCCCAAGAGAAAATAAAACTTATGCTCAATAAAAAGTACGCATTTAGAAGCAGCTTTATTATTATGTTATGTTTATTAATAATCATTTTACCAAATAAAAGGATCATATATAGTAGTGAAAAAATAGGGCATCCACATAAATGGAACAGCAACCAACCGGATGCAAGGTTGAACAACTGTATTAGTTGGTTTTTCGTCAACTGGACACAGACTTGAGTTATCTGGGAAGAGGAACCTCATTTGAAAAAAATGCCTCTATAAGAATGACCTGAAAACAAGTCTGTGGGGGCATTTTCTTAATGATTTATGTGGATGGGCCTAGCCCATGGTTCTGACATGTCTAAAGTCGGGAGCAAGCCATGGGGCACAAGCCAGTAAGCAGTGTTCTTCCATGGCTTCTGCTTAAGTTCCTGCCTCTGGGTTCCTGCTTGAGTTCCTGACCTGGTTTCCCTCAGGGAAGGAGTGTTGTCTGAGTACAAGCTGAAATAAACCCTTTCCTCCCCAAGCTGTTGTTTTACCACTGCAGTAGGAAAGCAATGCCGGTAACATGCAACACAAGCAATGTCTTAGATTTCAGTTCCATCATAATAAATGAGAAATACTAACATCAAGAGCTCTATATATTATCCTTTGATTGATGTGACATTTCAGGAAAGAAAACTCTATGTGGATGGAAAGGAATCAATAACCAGGCTCTGCAGATCCAAATGGAATGGTTTACAATGAAATGTCCTGGGGCTTGGAAAGGGGCTATGTACTTGTGAACATGAACAGCTTATATCTTGTGTTGGTTGTTATAAACCATATACATCTGTTAAAACTTACATATTATACTCTTTATTAAAAGGGTTATTCTATGTGTGCAATATATACTACATATAATTGATGCTTCACGTTACATATTATATATGAATTATAATTAGCTGTGAAATAACTTTTCTGACTCTCAGCCACTCTTTCCTTCAAAAAATTGTAGAAGTCAACATGAAATTGTCATTTAAGGATCTTCAGAATTTGAAATAGATATTTAATTAATTTAATTTCTGTACTTGATGAACTAATTATTAATTAAAATCTCAAAATCTCAAAATCTCCTAATGTAATCATTAAAGCTTATTTGAAGGTCTAACATACCTATGTGATTCTGCTAATGAAATTAGTGCACCCAAAAGAAAAGGATTGTTAATTTCCATAAATATGGTAGTAATTTTTCCTTTCAAGAGAAAATCAATACAGTAGACAGCAATAATGTACTGATAGAAAGATGCTACTTGGTAAGTATCAGTAAATTGTTTGTGTCCAATTGGACACTTACAAAGGAAGATATTCACTAGTACACATATGACTATCTGATTACATTGAAAAGTAATTATTACATCTGTTGGAAAACTCAAAGAAATAGTTTTCCAGTTTTATCATCAGACTTATCAGACCAAATGTTATTTGAGTACTTATAATTTATAGATTCTATTTTATTAGTTAAGAAAAGTGGTTGCAACTGAGTTTCTAGAAGGATATAGTCGTTATATTTTATTCTACTCCTGACAACTAATAAGTCATAATTCTAACCTTCTCCTCCTCCTCCTCCCAGAATTTATTTTGTAAACCGTCATGGTACCTCTTTTGTTGATACTTATCAATAACTTATATCAGTGTGAAAAAAAATGCTGCAAACTTTTGATTCCACATAATTTTCCATTTAATTTCCTTATGGAAATCCCAGGTAAGCGAAACACTTTAGTGCAAAAACAAAAGATCAGCCACATAAATAGATTCAACTCCCTGTTTCAGAGATGAAACCCACCTTTTCATCACAGTGTTCAAAACATTCCAAGTCTTAAATCGAATACCATCATTGTATAAATAAGTGTTTCTAACAACTTTAGTTTGGGACCAGGCTTTATTTTTTCTCCCTGGCTCTGTTCAGTAGTTAATTGTGCCCTCCCACTCTAGGACCGACTGCTCCAGAGGCAGAACAAACCAGTTGCCCTCTATCTGTTTGCTCCTTACTGCATTTATCCTCAATGCTGCCAGGTGTTGCTTAGAAATGAGAAAGAAGCATTAGCTGTCCAGATAAATAGAAACACACAAAGGGGAGATTGCTATCAACCATTGAAATGAGGACATCTTTGATGTACTTTCTGCTCACAGAAGCAAAACATGGTCATAGGTCTCTGAAAGTAGCATCCCTGTGTTTTCTTCTCTTTTTCTTTTTAAATGATTTATTTATTCTCATTACATGTGCATTGGTGTTTTGCTTGCATGTATGTTGGTATGAAGGTGTCAGATCTTCTGCAACTGGAGTTGCAGACAGTTGTAAACTGCCATGTGGGTGCTGGGAATTGAACCCAGGTCCTCTGGAAGAGCAACTAGTGCTCTTAACCATTGAGCCATCTCTCCAGGCCTGGCAGCCCAGTATTTTCAACTCTAATCTGTCATGTATATTATTCTTAAATCCTCTGCCTATTTTTTGTCTTTACATATTTATTAGGAAAGCCTGTGGTATAATTCAGCTGAAAAGAGCATGAATATTTTGGCTTCTGTGCAATTTGAACACAGAAGTGATGTCAGAGGATAAAGAGAGTCATAGGTAGTCTAAGAAGTAACCTAGTTGCTATTGACTAGGGACATATCTATAATACTTGGTACTTAAGCTAACTATAAATAGATGCAGACACTCTGAATAATTTTATTAGTTATTGATTCAAGGGTATAACCCACAAACGCTTCAACAGTGTTTCAATTGGAAACCACAACTGAGAAATCCCTTAAAACATTTGTTTATTGCAACAAAGCTTATAGAACTATGTTGAATGTAGGGAGGGAGGAATAATATGTTCCATAGTTGATTAAATACAAATTGAAATCCCAGGGTTTGGCTCACATAAAGAACCCTTATCTTCTTTTTATCCACACTGGGAAAGACTAGAAAAACTTACAAAATTGAGAAAAGTCTATAATGAAAGATCATTTCTTCCTGAACCACGACTACATTTCATTCGATTTTGCATAAGGGTGGCTGTGTCTCAATGGTTGTGAATAACTCTTAAGCTTAAAATATTGTTTTGGTTTTTGCCTTCTTCCTCACTGTCATCAAAACTTTTTGTCTCATCTCAACCCTTCAGACAACTGTAATTATCAGCTATGAATACTGAATGCAAGCTGCAGTGAACTAAAGGTGGCAGCTTAGGGAGCTTCATGTGAGCCCAAGTATCAGCTGCTCACCTTTGGGGAAATTCATGCTAGCTTCACAGTCATCCTTCAATCACTTGTCTGACTCTAGAGCTGGACAGTTCTACCTATGCTCAGACTCTGCTCTCCACTTTCGTGACAATCCTGGATAAATTCCCCATGGTGTCCTTGTCTCCTTTGATGCTGAGTTCCTGTAATTCAACATATGAAACACTTCTTCAAAAAGATATATACATATACCTTCAAGTAACATCACACAGGATGATCAGGAATAAGCACACACACACACACACACACACACACACACCACACACACACACACACACACACACACACACACACACACACACACACACACGGGAAGGGGGAGTGGAGAAAAGAAAGGGAAGGGGACATAAATATATGGTAATCTCAAAAAATTGAAAAAATCCTTTGAAAAGTCACTGATAATACGTCTCCCTGAGCCCTTGAGATTACAGTGTTATTAATATCCTAGTTTCACCCTTTTGGAGATTTTTCTGATACTCAAAAGCTTTTGTTTGTATTTATTGCCATCCCTGGCTCAATATCATCTCAGGCTCAGAGTGTGGAGGAACAGAGAGGAAAAGAGGGAGGACAGATGCACAGAAGACGCATCTTCTCCTTCCCCTCCATCGCAGTCCAGGAACTTTTTCTGGCCTGAGCCTCCTCTCAACCCGTATTGCTTTCTCCCTAAGCTTCTTCATAATTATGCTATAGAATCTACTTCTGCATGTGTCTACGTGTGGAAGAAACTGGGAGCCAGGAAGAAGATGAGAATATTTTTAAATTATATTTTAAAATGTATGATCATAAATATATTATATGATCATAACTAAATGTATTCTTGTTCCCCATAGTCTCTGTGTTACAAACCTCATCACCATTGTAACAAACTTGAGACATGATTGGCTAAGAGCTCTGCTCTAGTGAACATACTCATTTTGTCTAAAAGGAATTGGTTCTTAATAAAAGATGAGCTTATTCTCCTCTCTCTCTCTCTCTCTCTCTCTCTCTCTCTCTCTCTCTCTCTCTCTTTCTTTCTTTCTTTCCCTCTCTCCATCTTCTTTTCTCCCCTCTCCCTGTCCCTCTTTCTCTTTCTTTTACTCTCCTGCCCTGATACCTTTGCTATCAGCTGAGGGAGCAAGAAGAGGCTCACCAGCCATAATCTACCAGGCCATGAACTTCTCAGCCTCAGAGTAAAAGAAATATCTATTCTTCATAAATTACCCAGTTTCAGGAACTCTGTCGTGGCAGCACAAGATGGGCTGGGACACTAAGCATTCAAGCCTCTTCTTCCAATGCTAACAGCCAAAACAAAGTGATGTGTGCACAAGGTACACAGAGGAACCCTCACTTGTCCTTATCCTTTCCATTCTAGCCAAACAGTGATTTTTGCTGCATGTGCTTGAAAGAAGTGTCCCAAAATGATTGAATTTGTCATAGCATTTGCACACCCCCTATTGGCAGAGCAGAATTATGACACATCAAAAAAAGAAACACGGGGACATTTTTTTCATCAATACAGACTTAATTCTTTATTGGCAGCTAAAATTTATGTTCATATAGAATTGAAGCATATAGAAATACCCAAAAAGAAAAAAACAAAATTTCTTTCACTTATTTGCCATGCTGTATATTAATTAGTTCTATCAGGAAACTAGTAGGTCATGTGCTGATAGAAATAAGAATGTCTTTTCAATAATGGTTTTTATATCCTAGTAAAATGACATATGAGAAAAAAAATAATAGGTAAAAGCTGATTGTTCAACTGTATGTATTAGCTACAGCAATAGCAGTCACACTTTAATCTCTAGTACTAGTTACAGAAATGATGCAATATGTTACTAACATGGTCATTAGGTTTTTTTTATTTATTTTTGTTTTGTTTTTACATCCCAATCAAAGTTTCTCCTACCTGCTCTCTTCCCAGTTTCCCCGTCTACACTCTATCCACTCCTCCTCCACTGTTTCTCTTCAAATACAGGCAGGCCTCCCATGGATATCAACAAGCCTTGTATATCAAGTTACAGAGAAACTAGGCACCTTTCTATGAAGGTTGGATGAAGCGATCCAATAGGAGGAACAGGCCACAACATCAGGCAACAAAGTCGGAGACAGCCATTGCTCTCACTTTTAGGAGTCTCATGGGAGGACCAAGCTACTCGACTGTAACATGTATGAAGAGTGCCTAGGTCAGTCCCATGCAGGCTCCGTGGTTGTCGGTTCAGATTCTGTGAGCCCCTGTGAGTTGGTTCCGTGGGTTGTCTGGTGGTGTCCTTTACAACACTGGGTCCTACAATCCTTCCTCCTCCTCTTCTGCAGGATGCATGATCTTCTGTTTTAAGATTTCATGAATGACTATTTCTAAAAAAAATCTAACGATACTGGATGCTGATAAATGAATAGAACTGCTTTCAGGAACTGAACTCCTTACAATTATAGGTAAAATACAATAATTCCCCCTTTAACCTGTACATTCTAATTTGTAATAGAGTGGCAGGCTTTTTCCAAGCGCTACTCAGACAGAATACATATGTACATATAGAGATGCACGTTTTAGATTAGTGAGTGATGGCACTCCCGCACTTGCTTTCCCTGTTGCCCTTTGGAATTACGTGTGGGATGCTATCTCAGCCATCAGTAAGATGCCAGCAGACAGGAGTGATCTTGGCTCCCGTGTGTCCTTTTTCTTCTTCCAGCAGTCAAGTACATATCTTTCTGAAATTGCAGAAGCCTCTCAAGCATATAATTTGTGGCTTCCAGTGAGTTTGAACTTCATGCTCGAAGTGATACACAAATAACTGATTTAATTCATGCACCTGTATCTGGACTTTTTCCAGACATAATGAAACGAATAACTACTTCAGAGTTTCTCTTAATACATATTGCAGCAAGACATCAGAAAGGCACTGATTGGCATATCTGGGCAGGAATGAGAGCACTGTGTTTCCACAAGTGCTGTGATAGACATCTGGGTTCCGCCCTTGAGAGAAAAACAGCATTTCCAGGCTCCCAAGGCCAAGCCCTTTGGCTTCAGAGATGTTCAGTTTTCTCATTACAAACACAATGGTACCCAAAGGAATTCCTGTCGGCTTTCTAATTATTTTCTCAGTTTGAAATAAGACCTTGTCTTTAATAAGAGAGAGGTTTTCGTCATGGGATTGTTTTCAGCATCAACACAACAACGCAGAGGAAAAGTTCACAGGAGAACAGCCACAAGGACTCAAGAAAGGAGGGAGGTGTTTTTTATAAATCTCCCAACTGATTAGCAAAATAGACCGTGCCTCAGTCAAGTGTTATCATCTTCAGGGAGACAGATTTTAAAGGGGAAAATAAAGGAAAATACTGCTTTCGCTTTTGTTTTGATGCTACTATTTTCATAATTACTATTCAGAAAGTCACACAATTGCTGCACTAGTCAAATAATCCCAAAGGCACATTGAGTTTAGAGCTTTTTTTCTTTGTTGTATTTGTGTCTGTTTCTAACCAGCACATCTAAAGAAGATACTTCTGTGCAATACTGGGAAGATATTTTGCATTTTGAAACCACAGAGTATCCAGGTTACTTGGTCTCTATGTAAACTACAGTCTTAATCTATCCACAGTCCACTCAAACACAGACATCTTCTCACATTCTTCCCACGAGAGTACTCTGAGAGAAATGCCATCTTGTATTTGTGCTCTCTACTACAATAGCCACATGAGATATCATCCTATTGAGCATTTGAAATGCGGCCAGGGAAGCACCTTCTTCATGAACAGTGAGTATAAAATTAACTTCCCAGAGAATAGACACGGCAAACCTGGGAGGCGAGGTGACGATCTCCCTGCAATGGAAAATCTTAGCCATCATGCACGCAAGCATGGACTGTACACTGAGCATCCCTTCTCCCTACCCCACCATTGGCTCGCTTAGCCCTTCCCCCTCCCATTAGTCCCCTTTCTTTCTTTAGAAGTTTTTACTTCCAATTTTCCGTCACATATTTTTTACTTCCATTTTTTACTTCCAATTTCCTGTCCCATCCTTTCATGTAACTCCATAAAATATTTTATCTCAGCAAACGAGAGAAAATGCACAGTATTTGTCTTTCTGAGACTAGCTTATTGGTTTCTTGTGATTATCTGTGTTCCCTATTTTGAAAGTAATATAACTTTGTTCTTTAAGGCTGAAAAACTCCACTACGTATATATGCATTGCTTTTATCCATTCATCCCTCTGTTATTGGACATCTAGTTTGGTTTCCACGTCTTAGGTATGGTAAATAATGCTGCAAATATTACTGACATGCAAGCACTTCTGTGACAGGTTGACTGTGAACCCTTCGGTTAAATATCAAGGAGTGAGATACCTGGGTCATACGGAATATTTAATTTTAGTTTTGTGAACAATGCCCATAATGACTTTACAGTGAGTGAACTAATTTACATTCCTACCATCGGTGTATAAGGCTCCTTTTGTCCACATGACAAAGGACATAATTTTGTTCATTTTTCCAGCTGTTTGATCCCACAGCTTCTATTTCATTGTTTCTGGGCTGCCATGTGTCCCAATACTATGGTATGAAGGACAGACAGGACCAAAGTTGTTCACCTCATGGCTGCAAAGAAACACAGAAAGGGTGCCAGAGGACATGATACAGTCCACAAAGATACATTCCAAGTGACCTACTTCCTCCAATCAGGTCCCACTTCCTTAGATTTGGACTTACCCAAAGTAGCATAATCATCAGGGTACAAATCCTCCAAAATATGAGACCTTTGAAGAGTCACTTCATATCTAGACCATTTAAGCATCTAAATAGGAGGAATAATTGGGATTGAATGGTATCAGGAAGGCCTGGAGAGGAATGAGCTCACATCTCACAGATTAATACCTTGTAATTCAGTTCAGTTCCCGATCAGTTTATTTGCATTTGCTCTCTGCATGGCATTATTCTTAAGTCAGCAACTAGCTCTAGAATATGCTGTAAAATTATTCAATATGCTTTCCCACATACTCACGTGATTCTGCTTCATTCTGACATTCTTATGAACTTCAGAGCATTCCTACACACAACTTGTAAATGTGTTCTAGTTTAATGCAGAAATCTAATAAAGTGATGCCTAAAACCTTTAATATAAATGTCACTAGAAATCAAGAAACCCATACACTAAATATTCCAGAACTTGAAAAGAAAATATATGATACTTTCCCCTCATATTCACTGAGAAACAAAAATATTCATGTCCAAACCACTAGATGGATGTTTTTGAAAAAAATTAATAACTCCACAAATTATCTATTGACCTACGTATTTTCCTTCTTTTCCTTGATTCTGATTAATAATGAGGGGCATGTTAATATAATCTCCAGCATGAAGAAATATAGTATTAATTCTGTAAGCATCAGTGCCAGTATGTGTGGGGGAGGTTAGAAATGGAAAGGTAGAAATGTATTTCTATGGCTTCAAGATAATTTCTCCAAGTCTGAAGCAATTGATCCATGCTGAGTATGAAATCTAAGATCAGTCCAAGACTTGAGCCCGTATATCAATCTCTTGTCTTCCTAAGGCAAGCATTATAATGTATGAAAAGCCTTCATTGCAAAATGCCTCTTTACACCAGGAATGATTATGGAACTATGTCCACATCCACTTTTTCTAATCAATTATTAAGTGGCTATTATCATTTATAAATGTCTTTATATTTATATATCTACAGCATCCTTGTTCCATGATATTTCTCTTGGTTTGCTATTTTGGTCAATTATTAATGACTATTTTTGAAAACTTTTTCTTTTACCAGGTCAGTAATACTTAATTGACAAATAGTTCTTTGTTTTGCCTACCTCTGTGGAAATATAGTCCTTTCATGATGCTCTATAAGTGTGCTACTTACTAATTTATAGGATTATAAGACTTAGACAAATAAAAATACTGTGCAGAATATACAGAATTATCATTCCTATGAAATTAAAGTTGAAATAGGCACCTTGTGTTTTGTCTGTGGATAATTATTTGATAACTTTTATGAATAACATCCATACTCTTCCATCTCCGTCTCTCTTAGTGGTTTTGGTCAAGTGAATGATCATAGCATTCAATTTTGTCCTTTGAAGTTCCTAGAATTAAAGCTACTCCATAAAAATTCCACCTACAGAAACCAAAATAGGAAGCCTTCTCAAGCTTTCAAGGTAGAGTGAGTGAATCTTCTTATTCCAAACTCTCACTTGTCTGTTGGGATTTGTGTTTCTCACAGATTTGGTTAGTTACTTTTCCTCAATCTAAAGTTCAAAGAATGCACATATACCCCAAATATCTGTTAGTATATTCTTGAAGACTCTTTATCAGGGACTTTCAAATATCTTAAGGAAGTAAGATTTCTCTCACTCTGTCCATTTTTAGACCATTCAGTCATCCCCTGTGCTCTTTCAGTAGTTGTGTGGAAAAGAATAAATTGTAAATGTCTCTACTGAAAGTAGCAAAAACCGGTGAGAGAGAAATGAGATCATCAAAACTACAGAGGCAAAGAGAACAACAAAATCAGAGGCCAGCAAGGGAATGAATACTGAGACAGACTTGGCAAAATGTTAAAATCAATTTCCTATGGCAAGTGTCAACCTGGGCATGCACGATCCATATACAAGAATAATGGGAAAGGCTATGTCTAATGCAAATAGAGGCCAGGGGTACACTAAAAGTTCATGGACAAATAGGATATCAATACCCGCCAGGACTATAACATCACTGGCAAGAGCTACTTTAGGATTGTAACTGACAGACAAACTTATGTGAATGGTCCCTGTGATGAAAAGTATTAGCAAGTGCAGTGTATTGCTTCTGGACACATTTTCATCAGTTTCAAAGGTATACTCTGCACAAAGAATTTTAATTCTTTATATTCTACTGTGCCCAGCACAATGTTAGTACTTTAAATAAAATTAGTTTTAAAGATTGTTATTGTTTTTATTCTATGTTATTTCTATTTTAAATGACATATATGATTTTATTGCAACAATAATTCAGATAAAAATTTAATGTATTATGTCTTGGTTTTGTCTAGATTATGGAAAATCTTCTTAAAAATAAGGAAGTAAAAATCATATAAAAATTAAACACAATGAACCATATTGTATGGTATCTACCGAGCAGTAAATTCAAGACTACTGACATCATATGAAAGAAACTATATAGTCTTGGGGACAAGAGGGAGCCCCACAGTAGAGTACTTCTATCACATTTTTAAGATCTAAGGTTGAATTCCAAGAACCACCACAAACAGCAACAAAAATCCTTTTGTTCCCAAAGTATGGTATGTATTAAGTAACCCAGCTATCCTATAAACCTGAGAAATATTGTATGTACACAAATATTCAACAACAAAAAAAATGTAATAGATACTGATGAGGTCATGCCTAGTTATGTGACAGCAACATAAAACCTGGCTACATTTGGCAACAAGACATCATCAACCCCACACTAAATAAAGATGGCTCTCCTAGGTCACATAGGGTGCTCTCCTTCATAACAGAGATCAGCTGCTCATTTTAGCAGGTGGAAGAGAGTTGGACCTTTTCCATGTATCTATTTCAATCTATTTAGGTGTGTTTGTAAATATATTTATACTCCCTGACAAGGCAAATTTGGTTATTTGGACCATTTGGAAGGCTTAGAAAGCTCAGGTTCATGGGACAAATAAAATTCCCTTCTGGCAGAGAGAATGGCTATCCTTTGTAGGAGCTATATATTGAAAGAATTATAGATTCTAATATGTTAAATACACTATATCATTTTCCATTTAAAAACAGTTCTAATACTATTTTTATAAAAACTAGAACTTAAGATCAAGGTGAAAACACTGATTATATCATAAACAATAAACTCAGGCTTGCAAGATGACTTAGCCATTAAGACCAGGAACTGCTTTTACAGAAGACCTGAGTTTGATTCCCACTGCCCATGTTGAGGATCTCACAACATCTTATAGTTTCAGCTTCAGGAGATCCAACTCTTTCTTCTGATATCCACAGGCACCTGCACTTGCATGTACTCACGAACAGATATGCATCTGTACACATAATTACAAATAACATCAACCTTAAAAAAATAAACTTTTATTTATGGCATGTTGGTACAAACCTGGAGTCCAGCACTAGGGATGGAGAAGCAAGCAGATCATCATGAGGGATAGTGTGTATTTAAAAAAAAAAAAAAGCATGTTTTAATGTTTTGATGAATGTAAATACTACTATGGGAGATACTTTGCTGAATCCTTCACACCAGTAAGAATTTTATTTGAATTTTGAAACAGATCTCTGAATCCAGTATTGACACAGTAATCACACACATGGGTTTAACAAGTTTTAGAGAGCATCCCTGCTTTGCTTTCTGATCCATGCTGCTGGTACATGGCAAAATCCAGGCCAAATCCAGGTCTGGTACTCAGTACGTTAGTATTCTCGAACACCAAATGGTTCTCTTAGTATCAAACTGGCCGCATGTCATGTACACATGTTATCAGTTGGTTGTCTTTCTCTGCTCTCCTTACCCAGTGTGTTCATTTACATAAGCAACCTAAAGAATGATTAAATACTCAGCCATCCCACACTCTTCTAGCAGAGCGGAGGAAGCTACCAGGGCCCATTTGTCATTCATACCATTTTTTTTTCTAAAACCACTTGTGATGCTGGGTAATATCCCCAGATGGAAGTCATTAAAGCTTAATCTGTATGCATATGCGACATCTTGCTTTTCAAAATCTTTTTTGACTTTCCTCTTTCCATTACAGAAACTAATTGATATATATGTGAAATAACTAATTAAAATGAGTGTAAAGCAGTTTTATCAAATATAAAACATGATATAAAATGCTAATAAAACTATAAAAGTATATAAAAAATTCTGTCAATGGCAAAATTAGCTTCAGATGGGAAGCAAATGTAATTTACCACTATCCTTCACAATGTCCAAATAAATGGTTTGTGTGGCATCTGAAGGCTTTATTCTTTAATTCTATCAAAACCGGAGTAATAAGTGTCCTTCCTTCATAATGCTAAACAGAACAAGATTTCAAAGATAACCATTCTAGTTATACATTAAAATTTAAAACCATGAAATAACTTGACAATGGGACCAGGACTGATCCTGAGTGCATGAAATGGTTTTTTAGAACACATTCCCTAGGGTGGGATTCCTTGCTCAGCCTTGACACAGGGTGAGGGGCTTGGTCCTGCCTCAATATAGTATGCCAGACTGTGTTGACTCCCCAAGGGAGGCCTTACCCTCCCTGAGGAGTGGATAGGTGGTGAGATTGAGAGATATGGGGGGGACAGGAAAAGGGGAGGCAAGGGGAACTGGGATTGGTATGTATTATAAAAAAAAAAAAACTTAAGGAATTGCTTAACATCCTTAGCCATCAAGGAAATGCAAATCAGAATGACTCTGAGATACAATTTTACACCTGTCAGAATGTCTAAGATTAAAAATACTAACAACACCCTATGTTGGAGAGGATGTGGACTAAAGGGAACACTCCTCCCCTGCTGGTGGGAGAGCAAACTTGTACAGCCACTCTGGAAATCAGTATGGCAGTTTCTCAGAAAATTGAGAATCAACCTACCTCAAGACCCAGCAATACCACTATTGGGCATATACCCAAAAGATGCTCAACCACACCACAAGGTCACTTTTCTCAACCATGTTCATAGCAGCATTATTTGTAATAGCCAGAACCTGGAAACAACCTAGATGCCTCTCAACAAAGAATGGATAAGATTATGTAGTAGTAGTAAAAAAAAAAAAAAAAAAAAAAAAGGTGACATTTGTAGGTAAATGAATGGCACTAGAAAGAATCATCCTGAGTGAGGTAACCCAGACCCAGAAAGACAAATATGGTATGTACTCACTCTTAAATGGCTATTAGATGTAAAGCAAATGATAACCAGGCTACCATCCATAACCCCAGAGAAGTTAGATAAAAAGGAGAACCCTAAGAGGGTCCCAGGAAGGTAAAATAGTTAAGATCTACTGGGTAAACTGGGAGGGGGTAGAAGGGAAGGGATGGGGGATGAGAACAGCATGGACTGAGATGGCCCTATGGAGGGAAGAACAGAGAGGGAGAGCAATGAAAGAAATTTCTTGGTAGAGGGAACCATTATGGGGTTAGGGAGAAACCTGGTGCTAGGGAAAATCCTCAGGATTCCACAAGGATGACACCAACTAAAACTCCTAGCAATAATGGAGAGAGTGCCTGAACTTACCTTCCCCTTTAAGCTACTTTTCTATTGCTGTGATAAAACACCACAACCAAGGCAACTTAATGAAGAAAGAGTTTACTTGAGCTTATGGTTCTAGAAAGTTAAAGTCCATAATGGAGCAGACTAGTATCTTGAAGGCATGGCAGCTGGCGCAGGAAGCTGAAGGTTCACATGTTGAAATTATGAAAGAGAGAAAGCAAACTCAAAACGGCATGGGTCTTTAAACTTTCCAAGTCTGTCTCCAGTGGCATACTTCCTCCAACAAGACCACACACCCTAAGTCTTCCTAAATAGTCCCACCACCTGGCTTCCAAGTATCCAAACACTAGAGACTATGAAGCATATATCATTCTAACCACCACAATGTCCAACAAATACTATTTTTAGTATCCTCCTTATCAAACCTATGCCTGTGGAATTTATTGCCAAAGCAAGGCATTTTATTTATAATTACCAAATGATATAAGTGTAATTTTGATGCATTAAAGGGTAGGGTGTTGTCTCCTGTAAACTGAAAAACACAAATACAAGACTCCACAATAAGGACAGTTTATGTGTCCTGCAGGATGGAGCACCCAAAGGAGATTTGGCATGGTAAAGAATTCAGAAGAAAATATTTTCCAAGAGACCACAAAGTACATGGCAATTCAGAATGGCAGTCATGTCTTCTAGCTTCCTCATTCCTACCAAATTTCTAGTTGAAGGAAATAAAATTTAATTACAAAGTAGCAACCATGTTACCAAGTCATCAAACTGTAGAAAACCAGCCTTGCTTGGAAAGAAGAATGTTCTTATATTGTCTTTGAGACTACTGGTCCCTACATTTCCCTGAAAAGTACTGTGTGTTTTTCTACAGATTATCTCCACTTATAGTAAGTGTATTGGAATATCTGAGTAATATTGCAGAGCCAGTGGTTATGGAAGGGGATAAAGAAAAAAAAAAAAAAGCAAAGCAACTAAGTCAAACATGACCAGAAATGTTATACCTTCATCTCCTCTGATGCCAAGAAAGGTAGGTAGTGGAAGAGGAATGAAACACGGTTGGAGGCATCTTGTAGAAACTACCACTGAGCTTTAATGTCTGGTATTGCACCAGGAAGCTTTCCCTGGCTTCGGCTTAGGAGAATGTCAATACTGAAAGCCTAGGAGGCAAGTTTAAAACAATTTTGTATTCCTTTGCATCATCTCTATAATCAGATTTTTTCAAAGACCAGATCAAACCTGAGATGACAATATCAAGTCTCAGTTTCTAAATTGCTCCAGAAAAGTGAGGGGCTTTCCGATTTTATTTGTAAAAACATTATAAATTTAAGGATAGTCCAAACAGTATTGAATAACTTTAGTCAAATTTATTACCATGAGATAAAATTGGGACCTGGGTTATATAGGAACATAACTAGCTCAAAAGCAGAATTCAGGATGGTCTTGCTTCCCTGTATTTCTTAGCATTGTAACTTTAATTGTCATTTTTATATTTGTTTGCTTCAGATTAGCACTAAAGATGGAGAAACCTTAAACTTAGAATCCATTAGAGGATAATTACTTTAAAAAAAAAGTCCTTGGTTTTCCATTGCCTTTACCCTCTCAACTTAGAAGAAATTTGGAGACTGAAGATAATATTTCAATATAAAAAAAAAACATTACTGCTTTACTTAGCAGTAGGTGAGAAAGCCCATTTTAATATTTTCTGAGCTCAGCCACCAAGGCAAAGAAGATGTTGCCATTACTTTTCTAAATGATTTAGATACCCACTAAATATTTTTTACACACCACTGCTCTGATTTTAGCAATAAATGTGGCTGCATCTAGGCTTCTGGTACAACCAGAACCATCCGGTAGCAATCTTCTGTGTCTGCACCCACCATCCCTGACCCACTGGGCATAGGGAGCCTTGTTGTCTGAGATTCAGAGACACGAGAAGCCTTCCACTTTGAGGAGTCCTGTGTTCATTTTGTTCACATCCCACAATGCTTGGTTATGCTTGAACAGAAATTTCCTTGTGAAGCCTAACCTATGTAATGCTTCAGGGCTGAACTTGGCAGCCACCACAAAATGTCTCAGGTCAGCTACATTGAACTTTCTTTGAGAGTCTGCCTAGAGCTCTAAAAGTCTGCCCTAGAATTCATGGTTTAGTGACTTTCTCTCCTACATGGAGTGGACAATAAACGGTCATCATGACACAGACAAAATAGGTATGTGTAAGTAGTTCTAGTCACATGACCAGAGAAAATTCTTGGTCCTACTTTTCTCTACGTGATATGCTCTGTGCACTGGGAAATTTCAAATGTCAGTCTGATTGGGCAAATGAATTCCCAAGTAGCTTTCAGAAAGGTGCTAGTGAATGTCTTTGCCATACAAATCAGTAGACTGAGTACCAGAAATTCTTATCACTGTAGGTAAACATCTGTGGGAAACCAGCCCCACATTTATTTACCCCAGGAACTCTTGAGGAATGAGGGATAAGGGACTGAGTTAGAAATAGAGAGTAAAGAAACAGAGAGAAAACAAGATAAACTCAGGTGGGCCTGGATCCTGATCCACCAGCCAAAAACTTTATTCCAAAGGTCAGTTTATAACAATGCCAAGACCTTCCCTTTGCTAGTTACCATCACCTGGTACCCAACCCCGTGGTCCAATCAACCTCTTATACAGTCCTGCTGGGTACAGCCACTAGGAAATCCAGTGGGCTTCAACAAGCATTGTCCACTCATGGGTATCAAGATAGAAAGATACTACAAAGAGGTAGCAGAGGGGAGCTTGGGGGCATATTTTACACCCTGATTATAACAATGCTTATATAAATATATATGGTAGTTCTGAAGCCTAAAGTGTATGCTCTGTAGCTACATCCATTCCAGCTTATAAATATCATTCTCAATCTCTTATTAGGAGGAGTTTTACCTATTCATAATAACCCATTATGTTTATTTTTCCAATATTTACTGAGACTTAGTTTTTACTTCAAGGATTTGTCACATCAAGCTTATATCAAAATCTATGAGCAAGCATAGCTGTACATCAACATGAAGTAAATAGCAAAATTCAAAGTTCTAGATGATATCTTCTTCAACATAAATACTACTTAAAAGAATCATTGCACTATTCCTGGAAAATAGTGTTGATGAATGAATAACATTTTAATATGTGAAGTTTGGAGGCAAATTATTTAAAGTTTGAATAGACCTATACAAACAAAAAAAAGGGAAAGTGCTAAACCCAGTCACAAGCCTGAACACTGTATTCTATTCTTTACAACTAAGGGAGAGAGAACCAAGCCTGGGATGGAGAACATACTTAAGATCCCTGAACATACCAGTTAATAATCTACCTTAGGAAACAATAAAGGAAATGGTGGGATATCTGTATGTCAAATTGTCCCTCAGCATTCAGATAAATCTCAGACGTGTGCTGAGTAACAGACAGTCTGGGACAAGCACATTGTGGGCAATTTCACTTATATAGCTTTCTAACCATGAACACAACTATAGTGACAGAGAATAGATCAGTGATTCTCGGAGCTTTGAAATCTAGGTAAAGTGAAACCATAAAGAGAGAAGAGGGAGCTCAGCACATATTCTTTATCATGATTATGATGACCCTTCCATAAATCTAGATGCCATTACCCTTACCCATCATTTTGTTTTCCATGTTTTCAATTCCCCTTGATCAAGTATATTCTGGAAACATTAAATGGAAAATTCTAGAAACAAATTAGTTTAAAATAAGGGTTATTACATTATAAGTGTTCTTTAGTTTTATCCTGTGACTCTCCTTCTGTGAATAATTTGCAAATTGAACATTATTATAGGTATGCATAGGAAAAACACTATGCATCTGGGTTTGTGTGATGGGTTTTTAAAATACATACCTAACTCTTTTGCTGTAACTTTTAAAAATTTCTCTGTGGGTATGAAGTTAACACAAGGGTGAGAATTGCAGTAGTAACTTTCATAAAGGAAAGAAAAATTGATATGCACTCAATAACAAGGAATTTGTCTGATTATTTTATAGTTCAGCAAAACCAAAGAAGGGAAACAATCAAAAAAGTAGACAAGAGTCAATCCTACATGGGCTGGTGTTTGTTTTGTGGTAGTAACACAAATAGCAATGAACTTGGGACTTGATTTTTGGGGGATAAAGGAAAAGGGTGATTCCTCTTTAACACTGTCTCTGCCGAAAAATGGTCTGAAATTAATCACCAGCCCATTGAAAGTATACATCTGGAATGGAAAAGAATATTTAAACAAGATAAGTCAAATTAAACATGGGTTTTTCTTTTACTCCACCAGCTTAAAGGTATTAATTACAACCATAACCTTGGGGAAAGTCACCCAGCAGGATCTATCAATGAACAAGATGAAGAAATCTCACAGGTGAATTTATAGGCAGGAAGACCTGTTCCCAAAGCCTGCTGTGGAAACATAGCCAAACCTGGGTTCCTCTCCAGTCAGTTACAAAATTCTTTCAGCATTAAGTATTTACTGAACACTTTGATACTCAAAAAAAAAAAAAAGCTGTATGTATTCATCCTAAGTTGTATCCAGATTTGAGCATGTCCTCAATAAGTGTACATTGCACACCCACAATGTAGAAGACAGTGTTAGATGATATACATGACTATTTATTCCTGGGAGACAACCCTGGCTTTTCTATTAAACTCTAGGTGTCGGAATGGAACAAATTATCCAGGTTTTCAAGCTACTTGCTCATTTTTGCCCTGAATAAAGGTGATAAATTGAAGTACTGAAAGTAGGTATGAAGGATGCAGAGTGTAATGTCTGGTAGATTGCATTTTAGGCAGATGAAACTGGAGAGTCTTGCTATAATATAACATTTTTTCCTTAGGAAATGTCCCCTAAACTTCACCAACATTTCATTAACTGTGTTATAAATAATCTGTAAAAGGCTCCTGTACCCTTGCAACGTGACTCTATCAGACACCTCCATCTCAGTTTCCCTTTCCTTCCCTTGCTGAAGTACCATTTGATGAGTCATGTTGGCTCGGGAAGTCAGGTGAAATGACTTACCCAGATTCATTTAGCTTCCAGGAATAGGTGCCTGTCAGAAACTACCCACCATTTTTGAAAGGCTGTGCTTCCCATACTAATACCCTTGTGGATAGGAACCCTGAGGTATGATTGAAGAAAGCCCTCCTCATGGGGCCATGAATTAAGTCAAGACCTCAAACTTTGGCTATGAAAAATAACTTGGACCCATAGGTGGTGATCCGTCCATGTAATCTCAGCCCCGAGGAAGATGAAGGAGCAGCATGTCGATTTCAGAACCTGCCTGAGCTACACACTGGGATACTGTTAAATGAGATATTTTGAAAAGCTATTAGAAACAGTTTCAGCTAGCCCTTAGTGTTCTGTTACAAAAGCTGAACAAACTTAATGAATTCAGATGAGGATAGTGGTGTTCCAGTTCCTCAGCTCTTTCAGGAGCTGGTGGGGGCAAAGGGTGAGTTTCTGTGGTGGTGCGGCTTCTGTGACAACTTCAGAAATAGCTGTTTCTCTGATGGCACGGCTCCTGAACAGTGTTATTCAAAGATTCCTCCTTCATTCTTGTCCTCTATTCCACAAATATCCACTTTTCTATATTATGTTCATTCTTTTTTATTTGAAGTTCTTAATGTTTTCTCTCCCTTACACTGAATTTAGCTGATGAAAAGAAAAATTTCTTAATGGTAGGAGCAATTTCTGAAAAGGAGTATAGTTAATAGTTTGCTCTCCAAAAGTTGTCTAGAGAACAGAAAAATAAACGCTAATAAATAATAGAATCCCAGACCTATGGGGATGACCTAATTTGTAATATTACAGGTGTGTGTCCGTTCCTTCTTGCCTGATTATATACAGCATTTGGAACACCAGTATTTTTATGTTCCAGACAGCAAGACCCCAGATGATTTTCTTTAAAGATATCTCTGCAGAGAACACTATTAAAAAGAAAATCTAAAGAGAAAAGGGCAGTAAAGGAACGAAGTGAGAAAGCCCCCATCTGAGATGAACCATCCCCCTGGCAGAATCTGAGCTCCATGATAAGGTCCAAACAAAATTACTTGCTGTTTTTTTCTCATTTTCAGCATATCTTAAGAACATCACAATGGTGACCTTCCTTCCTGTGTTCCTTGTTTCTGTTGTAACAGTGATTCACAAATCTGCCTGGTTATCATGAGGATCAGTCTGCATTTTACAGCGTTGTTGCCTGTTTCCTGAAGCAGCTCCTCCATGTAGTACTACTAGGCGGCTGGCGATATCACAGCATCAGAAAATTGCTGCCCTCCTGGATGCAGCTCTGCAGGTTGCTTTGCAGTCATGGGAAATGAACATGGCATCTCCAGCGGCTCAAAGCTTTGGATGTAAATTAATGAAGCTCCAACCTTGACCCATCGCAGTGGGCAAGTATCTGAGTTGCTTAAAGGCGAAGCCAGTACAATCATCATTTGTGCACATGCACAAAATCAAGAAAAGCTCATTTCTCACTTATCTTATGTGTGTTTGACAGAGCACAGAAGATTTTTTTTTTTTTAGCAGTGTTTGGGAGAAAAACGCTAGAGATTGCTGAGTCAGACTGTTAAGTGTTTTATGCTTCATTTCAATTTAGATCGTTGCATTTCTTGGCACAACATCAAGGGCATTAATATTAGGATAACAGCTAATACACTTGGTAAGTACAGGCAGAATGGAGAAAGCTCTGATTCTGTTGAAGGTAACAGGAATATACCATGCTCTGCAACTCAGGACTGAGATCTCAATCTGATAGTTCCAGAGGTCTGTTAACTTTTGCATTTGATATTTTATAGTGATCTCATTGCATATTTAAAATTAAGGAATAGGTGTACTTACATTATGAAAAAAGTGGGAAGAGGAAAGAACTATAGGAAGACAGAAATGATGAAATGTGTTTTTACTCAAAAGTCCTCTTCTTTTTTTTTTTACTTTCCAAGACTCAAATACCCTGATTCGATTAATGATACATCATGTCCACATTCTTTAATACTTCTCACTTCCGCCAGTTTAATTCTAGGTAATAGAATCTTTCCGGAAGGATAGCTTCTAGTCACTCATTCTTTGAAAGAAAGAATGTAAGAGAGGGAGAAAAGGAGTGGAGCCTGAAAAGAGAAATAGTGATCACAATAAACGTATAAATGTGTTCTCCCAAAACACTATTTCTGGGGGGAGATAACATCCTTTAGTTCGTCTGAATTTATAGAATTTATAAGTTATAGGTACATAATAATGCATGCCAATCCCATTAAATTCGGAAATAAGCATCTCAAAAGGATCCACTAACTGCTGTGTGTTAGTTTGCTTCTCTAAGGCTCTGATAAAACCTACCAAAACCAGTTTAGGAATGAAAGGGTTTATTTGGTTTAGAGGCCACAGTGTTGCATTGAGGGAAGTCAGGCCAGGGGCTCAGGGCAGGAACTTAGAGGAGGAACTGAAGCAGAGACCATGGAGTAGTATAGCCTACTGTCTTGACCTCCATGTCTTGCTCAGCCTGTTTTCTTGGAATGCCCAGGTGTTGCGGAATATTTAACTATATAAAGATATATTATAATTGTTTATGCTGTGGAATATTACTTTAGCTACATGGAGGAGTGTTACATTTGTTTCTTCTGCCTTTGTTAATGATGTAAAGATATGTTACATTTATTTAGGCTGCATTGGTTTAATTATGTAAGGATGTGTTGCATTTGTTTCACTTTGCCTGCCTAAGGCACCTGATTGGTCTAATAAAGAGCTGAATGGCCAGTAGCTAGGCAGAGAGAGGGATAGGCGGGGCTTGCAGGCAGAGAGGATAAATAAGAGGAGAACTAGGCTTAAGAAGAAGAGAGAAGAGAAGAAGGAGAAAAGACTAAGGGAGAAAGAGAGGGACACACCGGGGGCTAGCCAGACAGATAGCCGCCAGACAGACAGACATGGAAGAAACAGGAAAAGTAGGACATACAGAAAGAAAAGGTAAAAAGCCCTAAGGCAAAAGGTAGATAAAGAGAAACAGGTTAATTTAAATTTAAAAAGCCAGCCAGAAATGAGCCTAACCTAGGCCGAGCATGTATAACTAATAGGAAGTCTCTGCATC
Organism: Peromyscus attwateri; assembly: GCA_902168425.1. Taxonomy (NCBI): domain Eukaryota; kingdom Metazoa; phylum Chordata; class Mammalia; order Rodentia; family Cricetidae; genus Peromyscus; species Peromyscus attwateri. The sequence goes on from CABHPP010143682.1 coordinate 39,875, forward strand.
CTGATTTAGGAGCTGGTTGGTGGCCTAAAAGAAAAAGCCCACAAAACAATCTAATGAAGGTAATTTCTCAATTGAAGTTCCATTTTTCCAAGCTGACTCTAGTTTGTGTCAAGCTGACCAAAAGTAAGCAGCACAGATGATTTCCTACCTTTGCACAAGTGCCTCCCAATCCATTACATGGCCCTTCCACAAGTCGCCCCCTCAGATGATGACTGAAACTGTGTTCAGTGAGAAAACAGAATCATCTGATAGGAGCTTCATTCACTGTGACAAAAGACCACTGCACCCCCCACTCTCATTGTCTTTGTGCCGAAGAAAGACCCATCTCTCACCGTGATCTTGACAGTGCATTGTGGTCATCTGTCCCATATCCTTGATCACTTATGTGTTTGTGATGTGTGTGTGTGTGTGTGTGTGTGTGTGTGTGTGTGTGTGTAGTGTGTGTGTGTGTGTGTGTGTGTGTGTGTAAACCAGCAGTCTACACTGGACATCTTCCTCCATCACACTCTAGCTTAATTTGTCTTCTGAGGAAGGCTCCCTCACCAACTGGCTGGGCTGGTTTGCCAGGGCTCTCCAACGTCTTCCTGTCTCTGCCCTCCCAAAGCGAGGTCTACGGGACATGTCGTCAGCGCTGTCTCGTGACGTGGGTGCCGAGGACTGGAACTCAGACAACCATGCTTGAGGAGCAAGCGCTTTACTCACTGAGCCATCTCTCCAGCCCCATCTGTAATCAGTTCTGAATGGAGTCACTCCCGGGAGCACAATGGGGAGAGATGAGGAGAGAAGGGCAGGAGAGGAGAGGAAATGGGAGGGGGAATAGAAGGGCAAGAAGGGGATTTAGTGCAAGATCTAGAACAGGAGAACCAAAGGAAGTTTCTGTTTACATTATGTAGATTAGCGATAACTAACACCTGTACCCCCCCCCCTCCAAAAAAAAAAAAAAAAAAAAAACCACTGAACAAACAAGCAAAAATAATCAGTATCAGTTTCATTTGGGAAAGATGTAATAACATAATGACATTCTGGTCATTCTGCTATTACTCAACTGAATATAACAAATGTAACATATCACATGTCATTTATCTGTTGGAATTGGTCGTAATTTCTAATTTAAAACAAAAATTTAACCAAACTTTTTATTTATAAAATAATTGCTCAATAATCTGGAATAGAAGAAACACATGGAAAATAAGTGTTTGCCACAAAACTTAATCTCACAGTGAAAAGTTAAATATTAGTTATTATTTTAATATTTGTCCCAAAACACACTTGAGGAAAATAATGCCAAGAAAATGTTAAAGATTGTGATAACAATCCTGGTAGCCCAATGATGAAAGAATTTATGAAATTATGTGTAGCAGTAGTCTCCAATGATAATAAAAGTTAGCCTTTGCACAACAGGGCCCTAGAGAGCAACAAAAGACCCCATAGCGTGACAGGAAAAAGAACCCTCTTTTTAAAACAAAAACAAATAAAAACTTTCATCTGATTCTATATCTCATTCTTTATACAAGTCTACTTGCAGCCTTATAAAAGTCTGTAAGAGGTTCAGTAACCAGCCAGCCCCATATATCCTACATTCCAACCTAACTCACCAGTGTCACTACCATTCCAGAAAGTTTTGCCAAAGACACCACCCTCCTGGCACCTGTTGAGTGTTACTGTGTAGCAATTTCCTCTGAGATTGAAACATTACATCCTGCTGGGAAAGCTCCTTAAGCAGAAGGTAAACAACTCAAAACAGCTTCAGGAAATCCCTGAAACCAATCTGATTCTCTATCCCTTTACCCCAAAGTAAAAATTCCAAGCTGCAAAGAAGAGTGAGACCAGACTTGCTGCCTGGAAGAAGCAGAAACCAGCAGAACTGCGTGGAAGAGGTTTAGACCAGAATCACATGGAAAGGACACTCCCCAGCTTATTGGGCTGCCTGAAGGCTGTGTAGAGTATTCCAGATTTCCAGTTTTTGTGCACTGTCACACATGTTGGATGGGCTTTGGTGATACAGCTGACTCTGAGTCATTTCTTTCTTCTCCAGTAAGTAACTCTCCACCCATATTCCTGTAAGTAACTCCAATCAAACTCATTAGGGGACCAATTTGGACTTTGGCAGTATCTGTACTTGGTGTCATGGGCTCCCTATCAGGCACAAGTAGATGTGTATGCAGCATCTTCCTCAGAGAAGTTTTGCTGCAAAACAAACAGAAGGACCTTGAAGTCAGCACAAGATACTCTAAGACCAAGTTCTCAACACAGAGGACATTAATCTGCCCTGGAGGTGAAGAGATACTTGCCTACTCGAGCATGTAGCTCTGGCAGTCATGGCCCTTCCCCCCCACTCCCTTTGCCTTCCTAAAAACAGTCAGATTATATTCCCAAAGCTAGCCACCAAGGCATATTCCCTTATTTGGCCCCTTCCTCCGCCTGAGGCTGACTACCAAGGTCCAGTTATTAAAATATTAAAGTTTAGCAATCAAAATCCCCCTTTGGCTCACCTAACTGACTTGCCCAATTAAAATTAAACACCTCATCCTAACACAGGGTTTCCCCCTTTATCTTTATAAACCACCATTTTCCTATGGGCCACATCCGTCTTCCCTCTATCCAGAGGCAGTCCTTTGTTCCTCCAAGACAAAGACCCCTGCCCCTTTTCTCTTGTCTTCTTTCCTTTCTCCCTTATCCCCTGTCTTCTGTACCACTGCCTCCTAGCCCATTCTAACAGAGACCTCCTCTTTTCCTATTCTTAAAAATTACACCTGCAAAGGTCATTTGCTGCTATTTTTCTGCCTACATCAGAAAGCAGCCACTTTAACTTTTTCTTCCCCACTCCCTCCCCTTCCGACTTAATAAAGAACATATCTCTGAAAGCAGGGGTTTGGGTGTGGTTTGTGCCTAATTCAGGGTCTAGGAAGGAGGCCCTGCAGTGTGTTGGGGGGGTCTTCTTCAAGAGGGACAGAAGACAGGAGGGAATAAGAGAAAAAGACAAGAGATGGGGACAAGGAAGGAGGGAAAGGAGTAAGGAAGAGAGAGAAGTGACATTTGTCTCAGAGGGACAAAGGACTGCCTCTGGATAGAGTGAAGACAGATGTGGACCAGGCAAATGTCAGTTTATAAAAGAAAAAGGGGAAAACCTCATGTTAGGAATGAGGTGTTGAATTTTGTTTGGGCATGTTATTAGGGTAGATTGCTGGATTTCAATACTTTGATATCTATTCCTCAGTAGTCAGCCTCAGGAGGAGGAAGTGGCCAAATAAGAAAATGGACCTTGGTAGCTAGCTTTAGAAATGTAATATAATGATTTTTAACAAGATAGAGGGATTGGACGGGGGGGGGGGGGGGGGGGGGGAGGTAAAAGGCAAAAACTGTCAGCAACATGTTTGCCATGCTTGGGCCTGTGTTTGCCATGGTTGAGACTGTTAGAGTCCTTCCACAAATGTGCATCCTGTGCCTCTCTTGCTCATCTCTCAGGAGCACCCAGCTAGGTGCAAATTCCTTTTTCAAAACAACATCTCTCTTTTAACCTTCTATGACACATTCCTATCAGATTATTTCATCTCAGGTTATCATTGGTTGATTTATTTATTATTTCTCTGATCTTCTCCCCAGTTTCTTGTCATTGGTCTCATAGGTGTTACAGCTCTGAGGGGGGTTGGTTTCCCCAGTGGAGGTGTTACAGCTCTGAGGGGAAAGGCATGCTGACAGTCGGGAGCCAAGGAATACCACAAAGTCATGCCACACAACAAACCTCACACAAGTGATTTACTGGGAGAGACACAAGAGAGTGGCTGACTCTACTGGGCACAAAACAGCCAGGAACTGAGCAGGAGAGGAGGAGGAGGGTTTCTTGGAGGAGGAGT
>CABHPP010143683.1:9070-26207 GCA_902168425.1 Peromyscus attwateri
ACACAGACAGACACAGAGACATACACATACACACAGACACACACAGAGACACACACACAGAGTGACACACACACAGAGACACACACACAACCACCATTTTCCAGGCTCTTCCTAGTGTGTGTGAATCCTGGCAGTTCTGCAGAAGGCCTCTGCCCCGCCTTGCTCCACAATGTCCGTTCCTTCACTCTCTACCACCCTCTAGAGCTCCTGAGTCACGTCAATGAGCATCAACACGGAGCAGTATTTGTTCTCTTTCACATAACTCACGAGATTTCAAACCAGACCCAGGAAGGAGGCACAGGGCAAGCATCATATGGTAGCTCAAGGTCATGGCACTAAATCACATAAGCTCCCATCACAGGCCATGTGGTGTGAGCTTCCTAGAAAACAAAAGAAGGCGTCCTCCCCACCCATCTCCTGGGCTGACTCTCTCCAGTCCTCGTGCGCCTCTCCACACAGCCTTTCTGCCCACCATCAACTCCCACTTGTTTATTCCCACGAGTTCCTGACCTGGTAGGCCTTCCTCAACTTAGAGATGGACAGGGCATGCTCACAAAGCACTGAGGTAGCCATTTTTTTAGCATGCACAAGCCAGGGTGAAAACATGGGCTTGTCTGCAGCCTTAGGGAGGTGTGTGCAGGACTGGGGTCTGAGTCCCTGTGTATGTCACCTACGTGATTTCCAGGGTACAGAAACTGCTGCTACCTTATGCTGTGAAGCTGGATCTTTATTGCTGTCCCCAAGCCTCTTGATGGCACAGACCATGTGGTCTTTCAAGGGTGGAATGGAGCCTGTGGGAGATGTTCACTAACACGGATGTCGGGAGTAACCTTCTTTAAGTGGCAGGTCCCAGCCTTGACCTCAGAGAGAGGGGCTGCCTCAACAAGGCATCAGATTGCTTGGACATACCCTGGCTATATGTGATCTCCGTCTTCCTTGAAGTTACCACAGGGCCCATGGGTGCAGAAGGACAGGGAGACAGGAAGGTGGACACCCCACAGACAGCTGGGCCTCATTTGAACCACATGTGATTAGAATGAGAACATGCAGATCCCCGAGTGTCACAGTTGATTCCGTCCCACACTAAATCAAGGAGCTCACCAAGGTGGACCAAGGTGGACCAAGGGCTGTTGCTATTGCACCCGTGGGGCTCCTGGCCACAGCCGGGCTGCCCTGGTTGGCTGTGGACTTCGGATGTCCCTCTTCCCCCTCCCCCAGCCCCAACACACCTACCTGGTATCCACCCCCAACTCCCAGGGTCTTCTCTGCTGCCGCTGGCCTTCTGCAGGCCTCATCCTGGCCACAGCGTAGAGAGACAGCCTGGCCCTGCTGCCCTGGAATGCTGAGCTGGGCAGTGCCCTAAGGGATGTGTTCACTAAGCTGGATTAAGCCTGGGGACCAAAAGGGAGGGGAAGGTGGGGGAGGGGCAGGAAAAGCTTGGCTGACCCTGCCAAGGCCGGACACAGTCACATTTCCTGTGAGGTTCTACCACCACTATATCTAGGGCCAGAAAGTTCCTTTACACCCATCAGCTGGAGATGGCTGACCCAAAGTCTCCCCATTCACACCCATAGGCTCACATACTGAATCCATGGAGGCAGGGTGGATGGAGTCCATCCGGGAGCCAGAGCCAATGTCTGGGCCCCCATGGGCACCGCCTTGCTTCTCATCCTGTTTAGTCCCTCTGTCTCTGAGAACGCAGCCTCCTTGTGGGATGAAGGACCTGACCCCGGAATGCCTACACAGTCTATGGTTCTATTGGATCAACTGCCCCTTAGGCTTCAATTCCAGGCACTGCCCCTTCCTCCAATTTCTAAGAGTTGTGAATGGGTGACAGGGAACCGGGGTACTCCTCGGGGGACAGAGATGCAGGCTAGGGCTCCGGGCTCCCTGTGGGGAAGGCATGGCATTGCCCCAACACAGAGTGAGAACCCCAAAAGGCAGGTCTCCCATGTAGGCCTGGCCTCACTTGGCTCCGGGCTGGAAAGTCTGGGCTTTGCCCACCCACTGGGGACTTTTCCTTTCTTCTTAGCGGGTGTCCATGGGATATACAGTTTGACCTGGAAACCTCTGCCTGCTGTGCCCAGGGAAGGGCAAACTCTAATCGCTTTTGCTATTCCTAATCCTAATCCTGCCGGTGACCTCACAGTTCCTCACACAGGCACGGGTCAGCCCACCTGGCCCTCTGCCTGGCCTATGTGTGGCCTGTGGCAGCCTCTCAAGCTCACGGGAGGGTCTGTAGAGTGAGCACCCTGCTGGACCTGGATGTCAGTGTCCACTCTAAAACTCAATCTCCATGGTTACCTTCATCCTCCATGATATGAGGATGACTGGGCGCTGGGATGAGCAGCCACTGGGCTCACATAGGAGATGGGAGATGGCCAGTTGTCCAGACAGAAGGTCCAGCCCATGTGGCTGGCTTTGTCTTCAGCTACTATTCCACAATAGAACCTGATAAGCCTGGGTGAGGAGAGGCTGGGGCGGATGTGTGTGTGTGTGTAGCTTGCTGCAGGCCACAGGAATATATCATAAGAACTCAGCTGGTTATGGCAAAGTCACTACCTGGAGGGATCAGGGAATTCCTCCAGAGGAAGCCAAATCCCAAGGAGTTTTTGGTGTTACTTGGCTTGTTATATATCAGCTGTATTCTGTTATGAAAATCATGTGTGCCTTCATAGTTTTTCCTATTGACTTTCCCCTAAGAAGGACTAACAGTGTGGACTGATCACTCTCTGGACATACACATTCCAGGTATTTGGAGAACAGCCTCAGGAAAGGCTTTCTCTGGAATTAGATTATCTCCCTTAGCCACTTTCAAGGACTACAGGAAACACCACCCAGGTGGGCCCCAACTTCCAAGGACTAACAATGATAGCAGCCCACCTGCAAGTCTCCTGACTTAAATTCCACAAAGAGACACTGCCCAGGTGGGCCCCAACTTCCGAGGACTAACAATGATAGCAGCCCACAGGCAAGTCTCCTGACTTACGGTAAATTCCACAAGGAGACACCGCCTAGGAGAGGTGGACGTTAAGTAATAGCTTTACACAATTTAGCTCGGACCCTCCCTTTATATACCGGGACTTCCAGGGCATTGGAGGACAGAGAAGAGAAAAGAGAATGGAAGAACTAGATGGGCAAGAACTTGAGAGGAACAAACTGAGATGGGGAAGAACTAGATTGAAGGGCTAGAAGAGAGGACTAGAGGGACGAGATGGAAGATGAGGAAGAGTCAGATGGGGAAGAACAAGATGAGGAAGAGCCAGATGAGAGAGAAGGAGATGGGAGAGGAGCTGATAGGGGAAAGAACTAGATAGATGAGAACCTAGAAGGGACAGAACTAGTGAAGGAATTAAGATAGAACCTAGAGGGGACAGTAGATAAATACAGAGAGAAATCAGGAAAGAAAGGAGCTGGACATGAGAGCAGAACAGAAGCTGTGTGGAGAGAGAACTACCACAGAATAATAAAGTGTATGAACTAAGGAGTTTCGTGAACATAGATTCATTTCTTCTCATCAAAGATTAATTATCAGCTGGTTGTAGATTCTTCCCGGACCCTGGGAGGGAACTATCGAGGGGCTGGACCCCCCTAGTCCCCGATAGTAGCTGTTTCCATTTGTGGCTAGGCCGGGACCTGCTGGGACCTGCCACGTATCTGATATCTGTTCTATAGAGGTACTTAGGTGTCTCAGCTCCTGGGTAGATGTCTCTCCAAGTTGCCGGGGTTGAGGCTGTGTGGCTACCAGGCTGATCCTCATGTGGCCCCAGATTCCCTGGAGATATCTTTGCTTTTCAATGGCCTGGGAGTTCAAAGGTGGTAAATGGAAAGGAAATGGTGGGGACACACAGTCTCCCCGAATGTCCCCACTTGCCCAGAGTGAGTAGACACACTGGGACCAAGAGGGTCCTGCTGTCGCCCTGGCCCTATGTATACAAGAAGCCCAAGCTGAGTGCAACCTCACAGCGGCACTGCCTGAACCAGAGATTACTATTTTGGAAGATGCCTGTCCAGTGTGGCCTGGTGAAGCCATTATTCTGTCATCCTTCCTTCCTGGTCCCCTCCAGGTCAAGCTCCAGGGTAATGAGGCCAGGCCACTCTGGTCTGGACATCATGGCCTGGGTTAACACCGAGGTTCTAGACCTCCCCTAACCTAGGTGGGCCCTCCTGGCTGTGATTCATGTTCAGTGTTGGGGAGGCAGCTCTATGCTTCAATTAAAACTCCAAAATAGCCTTTCCATATTCAAAATAGTTCACCCCTTGCAGGAGGAATGCACACCATCTGGCTGCCGGTTTGCTAGCTGATTTCAGACAATTCTGGAATCTATTTTTAATCCACCTCCCCAGACCCGAAGTGAGCAAGCTGTCAGGGACAGAATGCTGGTCAGCTAGCAAGAGCCTGCTCCACAGTCCCAGAAGGACCAGGGTAATGCTGCATCTTACATCTATCCCCTGCTGGGCTGGCCCAAGGAGTCCCATGTGCCTCCTGGTTGGTGAACCAGATGAGGCTTTGGGGAAGTCCCCGCCACTCCCAATAGCGAGTGGCCTCTTCTGTCACGTTCCTTCTTTGTGTGATCGCCCCAGATAGAGACCCTCATGGCTTTTTAATTTCTATGAAGTGAAGTACTTAACTGTGCGATATGTACCCCTCTGCTTGCACCCACTAATGCCCCGTCCGGATATCTGTCTCCCCTTAACACCCCCTAGACCCCCTTATGTTCTGACACTGCAGCCTTCTCCAACTGGCTCGTCTTTCCAGGTCAAGCCCATCAGGTGCCCTTACTCAGTGGGCTCTCCCAACAACCTTGTGTCACAATTTTTCAGGTTCCTGGCTGGGTGGTGGTGGCACACGCCTTTAATCCCAGCACTCGGGAGGCAGAGACAGGCAGAGCTCTGTGAGTTCAAAGCCAGCCTGGTCTACAAAGCAAGCTCCAGGACAGCTAGGACTGACACACAGAGAAACCCTGTCTCGGGGAAAAAAAAAAAAAAAAAAAAAAAAAAAAAGGTTTTCCAGGTTCCCACTCCCCCAGCCCTTCTGGAGGGGCGCGGGTGTGTGAGATGCTTGCTTCCGCAGAGTTCAGGTTCGTCCTGCCTCCCGCTCTCTATCCCTGATGTGTGCTTGGACGCTCAGAGAGCAAGCATCCTCATTCTGGTTTGGGCTTGCACTTTGAAGGCCATTTTGATGGCCTTTGTTCCCAACCAGGAGGCATCTCAATTGGCTCCATCTTCAAGTCAGAGTAGCACTGGGCATTTTTTTTCTGGCACCAGCCCCCTTTTTTTCTGTCCCCCAGGATCCAGGAAATGTCAACAGATATCTGTCCTGGCCTCACTGCCAGCCCATTCTCCAAGCAGGAAGATTTGCTCAAATGTAAGGCATTCTTTTCTCATTCTGAGAGGAAGAGAGACAAAGATGACCACTCTGGGGACCCAAGTAATACAGCTGCTGCTGCTGCTGCCAATGAAGCTGTAGCGACACCACCTTCACATGGCTAGAGTGAGGAACAAAGTCCTGGGCAGAAGAGGGAGGATTACAGTGGTCACCAAGCAGGCAGATGAACACCACCACCCCCCCTGCCCCCCACCATAGGCCTGTTTTTCAAAGCATCTGGTCCCAGAAACGAGGGAGCCTGACAGCTTTCTTCCCTCTGCATTACAGGACCCAGCACCAAAGTGTGAGCTTGCAGCATGCTCACACCCAGTCCCTTGCCTCATGCTACGCTGCGAGGCGTGCCCTGGCTCCTAGGCTTGGAACACGGGGACAACAAGGGACATGTCCCCGTGCTGAACTTGGCGAAGCCCCTCTCCATGGTTCACAGGAGTTCAAGGGTCTCCCACAATCCCAAGCTAATCTAACAGTGCTGAGATTTTTCCTAAGGGGCAGGGCTAATTCACAGCTACCCAAGCAATCATTCAAGCAGGATTTGCTGGGTTGGCGGTTATCAGCTGAACAATTATCCACTGGGAGATTCTGCCAGACACTGAGCGATCCATTCATTTGCTCCGACTTTCTTTCACAATTTTCCCTTGGTTTTTCTCTCTGGTGTGCTGAAGTCCTGTGTGCTGGGGGCCCTGTGCCAGGCACAGGGGTTACAGGACCATGGGGCTGCCAAGGTCCTGCCCTCAGGGAGTATGGGCCAAGTGCTGCCATGAACAGCATATGAAAGGCTGTGGGCCCATGGATGCTGTTGGATGCTGAGGAGGGGAGGCAGGAAAGGAAGCTTGGGTGAGGTTTTCCTGCCCTCCCACGTCCAGCTAATGGGAGGTATGGGCTGATTTCCTCCCATGAGGCAGCAGGCTGTGGCTGCTCTGGAATCACAAAGACCTCAGCACCATGACCCTGGCCCTTCCTCTCTCCTGCCAGGGCCTGTTCCGTGGCCACCACCTCTGTTCTCTGCTCCCAGGGAAGAGAGGTGTCCATGACTGGAACCTGAGAGTCATTCTCCTAGGAGGTTGTGGTTGGCTGGACCTGGACTGACTTCTGGAACTCTCTTTCCACTGGATCCTCTCCACCCCACCCCACCCTGAAGGTCTACCACTAATACACGTGAGTCAATGCATCACTAGGAAAGATTGCCCTGCTGTGAGCTCCAGGGACAGGAAGGGTCTGCTGTTTCCTGCTGAGTCCTGCACACAGGCCTGGGGAGGGCTCATTAAGGTTTGGTAATATGCCCACTGGGCAGGGCCTCCCTAACTATGCAGCCACACGGCCACAGTGTCATTGCAGGTAAGGACAGTGTAGCACCAGCAAAGGCATTTTGGTGTCATCTGGTGTCCTCAGACACAGGGAGGGGCATACTGGATGTGGGTAAGGATGCTGTCTTGCCTTTTGGGGGGCAGTGGGCTGGAGCGCCTGCTCCTCTAGCCACAGAGCCTGGGCTCTTGGGAACGGTGCAGGGAGCTCCCTCACGTGTCTCACTGGTAGTCTGGAACCAAAAGGCCCATGATCCGACTCACTTTCAGGACTGTAAAGGACCTTCCTTCTGGAGGCCAAGTAATGCCAGGTTCGTCATCATCTGGGGGAAGTGGGGGGGGGGGGGGGGGCAGGGTTGGCCCGGGTAAGAGGCTGCTGTTTGCTTCCCGGCCTGGGGGGGGGTGGGGTGGGGTGAGGTTCCCAGCAGGGCTTGTCCAGCTCGCACTTTTTGCTCTATTAGGACGGAAGCACAGTCAGAACTAATGTGGAAAACACAGGCACTTGCTAGGGCCGGGGTGGATTAGAGAGGGAAGAATCTCCATTCAAGGGGTCAGTGCAAGGGGAGTTCCAGACTTGGGTGTGGGCTGCTGGAAGCTTCAACTCATATCAGTCAGTGCAGGGTGGGGATTGAAAAGGCAGCCAGCCATCCACAGCGGGAGGACCACTTTGGAGCTGCATTTGAGGGGCTGGGCAGGGGTGGCTTGTACCTTCTGAAAACAGCTGGGGGTGATTTCCATCTCTGAGTCCCCAGCCTTCAGCCACAGCTATCCGAGGCCCCAGGGCAGCACAAGGTGAACAATGGACTGAAAGACGTCCCGGAGGGATTTGGGGCTGGGAACGTGGTGCAGTGGTAGAGTCATGCTTAGCATGTGCACGGCCTTGGCTCCAGCCCCACAGACAGACATATCATCATGCCAAGGCCCCAGAGAGTGAGCAGTCCTCTGCACACCCCAGGGATCCGACCCTCAGGAGCAATCATTCCTGTACTGGGTCACCCCGCAGTTCTGGCTTGGCATCCCAGCTTGGTGACTCTGGGAGCTCGGGAGGCTTTTCTGGGTCTTGCTTTGCACTCCAATGCGAAGGCCACCGAAGTACTGACAAGGCAAGCACACAGCTCGAGAGCAGCAAACACCCGTGGTGCCTCAGCTTCAGGTGCCGCTGGCCTCATATCAGCACAAAAGCCCAGCCCCGGCCAGGGGTGACCCCTATGTCCCATGACCCCCAGGCAAGCTTGCTTATGGACCCCGTTGGCACCCAGTGAGGGTCTGGACGCGTGGTGTCTGACAGCCACGCAAGCACCCTCCCAGAGCAGACCCCGTCCGGCCAGGTCAGGAGTGGTGCTCATGAAGCTCCCCAAGAACAAGTTGGGCCTCTGGACTAGCATGGGCTACAAGTGTCTGTCAACTAGCCTTCACCCTATGCCCTGATGAGGTGGCCTAGGTCAGGTTCCCATTAGCCACTCCACGGTGCAGCGCCCACTACATGAGGCAGACTGTCCCATGATTCCTTGGAGGGCTAGAACTGGAAACAGGCCTCAGAACCAAGTGGGGGGGGAGGAGGGGGGCTATGTGTCCTGTAGAGTATTTCGTTACGCACTAGGGGCTGTTTTATGGCTTTGTAAACACTGATGATAAAAGACTTCACTACAGGATCTACGAGGATCACCATCTTGGAGAAGTCAAACCTCCCCAGGCCTAGCAACTTCCATCGTGGTGGAAGGCAGTGTGGGCAGGGGCGACTCCCAGACAAATGGGACAGGGGTAGGTGCAGCAGGATGGACAGACACACACACACACACACACACACACACACACACACACACACATGCACGACATTATCTGAGTGGGTCACTGACCAGGGCCCGTAGTCGTGATCTAGGAAGAGGACAGTGACTAGAAGCAGCCCGATGGTGGGAGCCATGCACAGGGCAGCTACATCCAGCACTGCAGCCCAGCAGCCCTCACTGTGTTTATCACTGGTTGCTGGCCACAGCCCTGAGCACTGTGGGGTCTGAGGATAGACACTGGCATAAGCATGTGGGGGACATATTGCCAAGGTGTCTGCAGGAGGAGGGTGCTCCTGTTTGTGCTCAGCCTGGGGTCCCAGGTCACAAACTCCCAAGCCCTGGCCAGGCCAAGGCCTGAGCACAGCCGAGCAGATGTGGGTGGTGAGTGGCCCTTTGGCCCCACAGTCATGCTGCTGGCACACTGAGGAAGCAACCTGGGGTAGATTTTGGACCTGCCCTGACCTCTGAGCTGCAGGGCCTGGAGCCCCAGCTGGGGCTATCCTGGGCCCTGGCATTGCCTGTTGTCACCCTCACCCAATAGTCTGATACCCCGAGCTGTATTTGGAGACCCCTGAGTTCTTTGTAGTGGTCTCCATGTCTGGACGCTGTCTCTGCCTCAGCTCCATGACATGCTGGCTCTTTAAGCTTGGTGCCTCTGGCTTCGATGTGCACCTCCAGGGGAGTCAATGGGATGAGGCCATGGTAGGCAGACCCGAGTGTGCAGGGTGGAGGGCTGGGGAACACCAGCAGCAGACTGAAGAAAGGTCTAGAAGTATCATCAGATACTGTATTCCTACTAGAGAATTCTTCCTAGCTCCTATTCCCAGCAACAGAGACTCTGGGGCCAGGAAGGGTGGCGGACTCCCACAGCTGCGTGGCTCAGTTTGCAGACTGGGCCACTTGTTCTCTCTATGACTGGGTTGGCATGACCATCAGCAGGACCAGCTCCACTACCCTCTGACTAAGGAAGTCCTGGCCACCCCCCCCACACATCTCCTGTCTCCATGTTTTGGGGTATACACAGGGAAAGAGCAGGAGTGGCTGTGAGGCCCAGGGTCACAGCAATGTCCCCATTATGTAGGCTGAGCAGGCCCACTGAACTGGCTTCTCAACTTTTTGTTGGTTTGTTTGTTTTTCGAGACAGAGTTTCTTTGTGTAGCTTTACACCTTTCCTGGAACTCGCTTTGTAGACCAGGCTGGCCTCGAACTCACAGAGATCTGCCTGCCTCTGACTCCCGAGTGCTGGGATTAAAGGCGTGCGCCACCAACGCCTGGCTTCTCAACTTTTGGCCTTGGCTTTGTCCACCCATGCGGGCCTTGAGCAGAGTTCACTGCAACTCCTTTTTATCAGATAAGTCAAAGGAATATCCTTGAAGGCTGGCAGCCATGACTCACGCCTCAGTGCTACGTAAGGCTAAGGCAAAAGGATTGCAATGGATTTGAGGCCAGCTTGGCTAGAGTGAGTCGCACACCATCCTGGCTATCATGGCTAGTTTTACGTCAACTTGGCACAAGCTACAGTCATCTGAAAGGTGGGAACCTCAGTTGAGAAAATGCCTCCATAAGATCTGGTTCCAGGGCATTTTCTTAATTAGTGATTGATGGGGGAGGGCCCAGCCCATTGTGGGTGGCGCCATCCCTGAGCTGTGGTCCTGGGTTCTATAAGAAAGCAAGCTGAGCAAGCCATGATGAGCAAGACAGTAAGTAGAATAGCCCTCCTCCATGGCCTCTGCATCAGCTCCTGCCTCCAGGGTCCTGTCCTGTTTGAGGTTCTGTCCTGACTTCCTTCAATGATGAACAGCAATGTGGAAATGTAAGACAAATAAACCCTTTCCTCCCCGGCTTGCTTTCTGGTCATGGTGTTTCATTACAGCAATAGAAACCCTGGCTAAGACTCTATGCTAGACCTTGCTTCCACTGGAGCTGGTAAGAGGGCTCAGTAGTTAAGGCACTTGCCACTCACTAAGGCTGCCAGTCCCTGGGATCTCCACAGTTGAAGAAGAGAACAGTTCATAAGTTGCCATGCTTGTGAGCACACACACACATACACAGAATAAATGTTTGCCCTTGGGTGGAAGATTACAGCCTCATGAAAGAGCACTTGCCTACCATGTGTGAGACTCTAAGTTCTGTCCTCGGCTCCACGAAAAAAGAATAATTAAAAAATAAATATCTTCAGCAGTTAATGGCTGGACGGAGGAGATGTCATAAACAGAATGCTGCCACATGTTGGGGGGTGTTGGCTTCGGAAAACTACCCGGAGCCACAGGCATCGGAGGCCTGACAAGCACCCACCCACTCTGGGACCTGGAGCAGATGGGGAGCCCCTTCCCCTTCAGGAAGTCTCATGGTAGCTGGTGGTGGGAGCACTTACGTTGATCATAGCATTTGAGGTGATGCGGAAGAGGGTGGCTCGCTCATTCACAGCCTTCAGCTTCTCCCCGCTCTCCGATGGGATCTTGAGGCTGTCCAACTCATTCAGGGAGCGCTGGAGTGCGGCGCCATGCTTAGCAATGAGGTCATTGCATGTGCTGAGATCATTGAACTTCAATGAGAGGTTCTTAAGGGTGTGGTGGAGCTCACTCTTGTCACCTGGGGCGGCAGGCTCTTCGTCGTCATCCCCGGAATCATCTAAAGAGAGAGACAGAGTTGCTGTAACCAACCAGGCGAGAGTCTCTGCTGTCTGGACTGCCGATGGCAGAGCACCACCCCAGAGAGTGATCAGTGCCCTAGACAGCGTCCGGCAATGCTCCTGGCCAAGGCTGCGGCACCTTAGCCTGGCCCACACATGTCCAGCTGAGTCCACGGGAGTGTGAGGGGAGGGGGACTTGCTAGAATGGCAGGGGGCTATGGAGAGCCCAGGTGCCTGCCTGCACAGAAGGGTACTAGCTCTACTAGGTCACAGCAGGCAGTGCTGGTGGAGCTGATACCTGAGAAGACAGCAGGACTCCTCTTATCTCGAAGCCACCCCAGGACAATCAATACGTTTGGCTAACTCCATGCCCATCCCTAGCCATGCCAACTGTCCCTTGCCCTGCAAACACTTGTGCACCCATGCTTGGGGCCTCTCTTCCCATCATGTACATCCCGATGCCTGGAACATTATACCCCCTGAAGTTCTCATCCCACTTACTCTCTGAGGCTCAATTCAACACCACTCCCTCCCCAAAGTCTGCCTGGAGACTCCCTTGCCACAGTCAAGGCCACTCTCTTGTTGCCATACCTACTCTAGACCCTCTTCCTGTTAATCTACACCGCCCTCTTGCAGAACACGGCCACACACACACACACACACACACACACACACACACACAGAGAGAGAGAGAGAGAGAGAGAGAGAGAGAGAGAGAGAGAACATGGCTACTCACTTCCAGTCAACTGGGGCTTCTATGCAAGGGTCTGTTCCCTCTCACGACTCACACAGTAGCACAGGAGTCCTTCTTTTTTCCCTTCTTGCTAGCCTGGCCGGTGTCCACAGCGGTCTCTGTGGGCAGCTGGCCTGCGACCCTGCTGCTGCTGCTTTAATGCTAGCATGGGATAGCCAGGCTGACATGGGCCCGTGATTTTCCCAGTGCCTGTCTGCTAAAGTTTTTCTGAAATGCCTTATTTTAGAAATAATCAGCAAAGACTTTTCTTAGATGAAGGAAATATGCAACCCAAGATATAAAATTAAAAGTAAGAAAAAAAAAGAATGCATATTTTGAGAGAACAGATTTCTCCCACAGCAGGCAAGGTACTTGTGGGTGGACATAACTTGGTCACTGTTCTGAGTGTGTCCTGAGCTCACAGCAGTGCCAGGCTGGCTGGCTGCACAGGACCCAAGCAGTGGGGAGCTGAGGGGAAGCATCTACTGCACACTGTGTCCCTGAGGACTGCAGAGGCTTTGGGCTAATATCCAGCCCCTCCCCCACAGGCCAGAGGAACTGCAGCCCTGAGTGATCCGGTGTCTGGAGGCCACTGGAGCCACTGACAGGTGCTCTGGGCCTCCCTGGAATGGCAGGTAGACAGCGGCCCGCCCTCCCTCCCTCCCTGCAGGAGAAAGAGTGCCAAGCTGCGGGCTCAGGGCTTGGCACCTGAGGGGCAGAATAGGGGCTTGACTCCATCTCCAACTGCCGGCACGACCTTTCCTCTGAATCACTAGCGGTGGTGTGCCTGGTACTCAGGGTATCAAGGCTCAGCTTCAGCTACTGCACACAATGACCCACGAATGTGGATCTGGGGACAAAAAAGGTCTTCAGAGTGACAGGTCACGCTGGGCATATACTCAGCAGACTCTAAGAGACACCCGCAGATCCGTGCTTATTATGACACCAATCACAATAGCCAAGACACAGAACCAGCCTAAATTCCATTTGGGACAAATGGTAGAGAGACACAATGAGTTATATCGCTTGCAGGAAAATGGATGGAACTGGAGGTCATCGTGTTAGGTAAAACAAGCCAGGCTCAGGTAAGTATCGTATTTTCTCTCAAGAGCAGAATATGGATTAAAAAAAAAAAAGTATGGGAATAGGAGGGGGACTATTTGGGGAGAGAAAAGAGACAAGCAGGAGGTAGAATGAGCAAGTGTGATGTGGTGTGTAGCAAAGCATATGATGCATACATGTGGAAACGACCTAATAAAATCCATTATTCTATATGTTTCTTTTAAAAAAGGACTCCTTGGGGTCATCAGGCAAGAGAATTCTAGAATATTCAGATCTATCTGTGCCAGAGTCTTGGTGCTGAGGACCCCGGCACTGAAGCACCTGCCACCTTCCTGGGCAAACAACCAGAACACCCAGTCAACAGCTGGACCCAGCAGCTGACTCTCCAGCCAGGAGGGTCCAGTTGGGGCTTGCTGGCTGCAGGCCCACCTCAACATGACCCCCAGTTTCTGACGCCCAAGTAGCCGGACATCCTTCGACGTGATGAACAGGGGGATGGTCACTGCTCCTCTATTTGACCTGTCAGTAAACAGGACACCTGTGTGGTATTTCTCAGGGCCCATGTTCTGATCCCAGGGACAAAGGATGTACTTGTCTCACACCATTAGGGGAGGAACTAGGGTCAGCAATGGTTGTCTATTCACAGAGACAGGCAGGGAGAGCCCTCCCCAGGGAGACAAGGTGGGGTGAATAAAAGAATGAATGATTTGAGGGGCTGGTACCTGCCCTCTGGTTGTCGGCAGTAGCACAGTATGGTGATATATTGTGTCCCCTAATAAACTTGCCTGGGGATCAGAGGACAGAGCCAGCCACTAGATTAGACACAGAGGCCAGACAGTGGTGGCACACACCCTTAATCCTATCACTCAGGAGGCAGAGATCTGTCTGGGTCTCTGTGAGTTCAAGGCCACACTGGAAACAGAGCCAGGCAGTGGTGGCACACACTTTTAATCCCAGTACTGGGAAGCCCATATGCCGTTAATCCCAAGAAGTGATGTCTGGGCACAGAAAGTTACATAAGGTGTGAAGAAACAGGAACTCACTCTCTTGAGGCTGAGGATTTCATAGAGGTAAGAACATGGCTCGCCTGTTCTGTTTCTCTGATCTTTCAGCTTTCACTCCAATATCTGGCTCTGGGTTTTCTACTAATAAGACCATTTGGCAATTCGTGTTACAGTACAGGGTGGCGGGTCCCACAGGGGGCAGGATGTGGGAAGAAGTGAGTGGTGAAGTGAGAGCTGAGGGGCTCGTTGGTGGAGGAACCTCTGGCACAAGCCGAGGGGTCCTATTCCTTCCCTTCAACAAAAGGAAGTGTGTAGCATTCAAGCAGAAGACAAGACTGGACCAAAATGGCATGGTGAGCAGACTGACAGGTCAGAAGGCAAGGCCAGAATTGCTACAGAAGACCAGGGACTGAAGAGTCCTGGGTGGGCATTCCCTGAGACCAACCACACATACAGAAGGCAGGACCCACCTAGCCCCAAGGTCCCAACAAGCAGTCATGGTCACACTCCATGCCATCTCTATATACATGCTGCCCCTGAAGGAGGAGATGGCGGTCCTTAGACCACATTCCTGCAGTGGCACTGAGGCTGCTCAAACAGAGCCCATGGCATAATCCCACCCCAGCTGTGGGTGGAAACAGAGCTGAACACTGACTGAGACTTGGTCACAGTGAGTCTAGAAATCTCACAAAAAGAAAATCCACATTGGAAAGATGTATTAAATGCAGTATTTTTAGGGAGTTGTTCCAGAATCCCCAAAGATGCTCAAGGCCCCTCTATAAAATGATGTGGTAGGGCTGATGTTGTAGCTTAGTTGGTAGACTGCTTCCTAGCATGCACGAATCCATGGGTTCAATTTCCCAGGACCACAAAACCCAGGTGTCCATGCTTGAAGTCCCAGCACTTGGGAAATGGAGTAAGGAAGAGGCATTTGGACCTGAGTTTGATCCCTAGAACTATTAAAACAACAACAACAACTACTACTACTACTACTACTTTAAAAATGTACACACTTCTAAATCCTAGCACTAGGGAGGCAGAGAAAGGAGGATTTGACCTAGGATTTTGCCATTTGACCTAGCTTACTTGGTGAGGTCAAGTTTCAAGTTCCAGGGCAGCCAGAGACCCTGGAGAGGGGGAGAGATCCTGGGGGGGGCGGGGAGGAAGGAGGAGGAGGAGGAGGGAGGAAGGGAAAGGAGAAGAGAAGAGAAGAGAAGAGAAGAGAAGAGAAGAGAAAAGAGAAGAGAAGAGAAGGAAAAAGCAGACAGCGTCCGAGGAGCCCGAGGCTGTCCTCTGGCCTCCACATGATGCACACATACTTGCACACACATGAATTTGTAAAAAAACAAATAAAATGCAAAGGCATACTATATGCATAGACTTTGCACATATCCTTTTGTGTATTTCAAATCATATCTCAATTATCATAACTCTCTTATCATAATATAATCCAAATAATAGAAATGCTATGTACATAGCATTATTACTTAGGAAATGTAAAGAAGTTTGAACATGTTTAATATAAATGTAATTTTCTCATGTGTTTTTTTTTGTTTTTGTTTTTGTTCTTTTCAGTTTTTCGAGATAGGGTTTCTTGGTGTTAACAGCTCTGGTTGTCCTGGAACTCACTCTGTAGACCAGGCTGGCCTCGAACTCACAGAAATGCACCTGCCTCTGCCTCTCATTTGCTGGGATTAAAGGTGTGTGCCACCACTGCCTGGCTATCATCTCATGTGTTTTTGAAGAGTGGTTGTTTGAGTTTTTAGAAGTAGAATCAGTGTGTATGGAAGGTGAGCTATATTACGTCTGCAAGTAAAAACTAACACAGTATTCCCCAAACTAGGAAAAGTAATGGCATTAAGTCACTTTATGGTTTCTGAAGGACACCCCTAGCAGATTCCCACCAAGGCTGGGGAGTGGCTCATTGAGTGCTTGCCTAGCATCTAGTACCCATCCCCACACAGTTATGATAACGGTTGTATGGCTCCTACCTCCCACCACACCCTTCAAAAGGGGCTCTACCAGGATGGAGTTTACCAGGACTAAGCATTTGGATTATGCTGTCACGGGGCTGCATTTCTCAAGCTTATGTATGCCTTGAGGGTCCTAAAGTTTTCACGATCCGTATACTCTGTTCCCAAACTCTACTCGGAATAAAACTCAGCAGCAGGGCTGGAGAAATGGCTTAGAGGTTAAGAGCACTGACTGCTCTTCCAGAGGTCCTGAGTTCAATTCCCAGCAACCACATGGTGGCTCACAACCATCTGTAATAAGGTCTGGTGCCCTCTTCTGGTCATACGTGCTGTATACATAATAAATAAATAAATCTTTAAAAAAAAAAAACAAACAAAAAACTCAGCAGCAAGGAGGACCTGAGAACAATGAATATTCAGTCATTAAAAACAAAACAAACAAACACAGCTCATGCTAAGCCTTCCACAGACATTAAATTCAACAGGAAATTTGTAACTATATTAATACAAGAAAAGCAGCAACTGAGACCTAGGGCCAGTCAAAAGCAGGTTCCTTTGGGGGTCTGAGGTCACATGGCAGCTCTCCCAGCTGCTGCAGAAACTGCAGCTGCTCAGAGGCAGAGGTGCAGAGGGAGGTGGCCAGGATTTTGAACGGATGAGCAGCTCTGGGCGGGGGCCACCTGGCCGGTCTGGGGGTCTGAAACTATGAGGCAACAGGAGAGGGGGGCCCCTGAGCCCTTGTTCTTGGTGTCTGTTTTACTCAGCCGCTTTTGTGGAGCTGTCTCCATCCTGAGCCCCTGCTTTTCAGGTGCCCATCAAGTATGCTGGCCCTTGCTGGCCCTTACTGGCCCGGGAAGGACCTATATCAGGTGGCTAGCAGCAGATGGGATTTGTACCACTAGAAGCCTGAAAGCAATTCTCCATTACCTTCTAGAAAACTGGAGTCCTTTCAAGAAACAGTGGAAACAGGAGGTCAACCTGAGCACTTTCCAACAGGTCCAAAGTTTTGCCACTGGGGTCATAATGCAGGACAGGGCTTGACCCCATGACCCCAGACAGGTGGCACCTCTGAGAAAGACCCAATGAGTGAGGCCAGGAGCGGAGAGCTGGGATGGTGGCATTGTGCTGAGAGTCTGGTCTGACTCAGCTTCCACCCTGTTATCTGAGAGGCTGCTCAGACCCTTCCCAAGCTATCTGCAATGGGCTTGAGCTGGGGAGCAGCCAGAGCCTTTTTTTTTTTTTTTTTTTTTTTTTTT
>CABHPP010143683.1:26307-51496 GCA_902168425.1 Peromyscus attwateri
GTGTAGCTTTGTGCCTTTCCTGGAACTCACTCTGTAGTCCAGGCTGGCCTCAAACTCACAGAGATCCGCCTGGCTCTGCCTCCCGAGTGCTGGGATTAAAGGTGTGTGCCACCACCGCCCGGCAGCCAGAGCCTTTTTTTAGTCACCTATATGAACCCCAACGCAGAGTTGAGATGGCTCGGGCCACTGCCCTCCTCCCTGGGGAGGAGGTCTTGGGTCCTGGCCTTGGAATCTCCTACTTTTCTGGGCTACCTCTATTACCTGTGATGTGAAAATCACTTTGGTCTCTGTTCAGAACAACCTGTGGTGCTTTCAGAGAGAAGGACGGACTCTGGTCCTTGGATCAGGGACAGCTTTCTAATAGTGAAGAAGCCCATGGAAACAAGTGTGGCCCTATCACCGAGGTGACAGAGCAGAGCTGGGGATTCTCCTGGAGTGCCTGGCATGGCTGTCCCCAGAGTCCCCTTCACTACTTTTCCTCCCATCTCCATCAGGCACTGTGAGTAGAAACAAGGGCACCATCTGGAAGCAAGAGCATTCCAGCTGAGTCCCGAGCATTCAGGTCAGGCTCTCAAGAAGAGCCGGGCGAAGCAGGAGGGGCAGCCTAGCCCTTGGCTCCCTTGAGAGAACAAGTCAGGTTCCGCCTGGTTCATCCAGGCTCACACTTGTTTTCAGAGGGTACACTGAGGCCTAGAGAGGGAGGGCCTGACAATGTCAGGTGTCTAAGTGGCCACTATCAGCCTACACTTAACCCTTCTTCTGCCCACGTGACCAAGATGGTTCTGCTGGGGGCTCAGAGCCCGGGTGGCGCATCCTGATATCCAATGGGTTCCCTGGGAGAGCAGCGAGAAGGGTCAGCAGAGTCCCTCACTGCTGTGTGTCTGCTGTCAGAGCCCTCAGGGGGTGAGTGCTGCTGGCCTCTGATCACATGCTGTGTCCCAGCTGCTGCTGACAGGGCCCAAGGGGAGCACTGTGGGGTGTCAGGTCTGCATGGGCAGGGTGTCAGACAGACATGCTGTGCCTCGCTTTCCCCCTAGCAGCGGACTCCTGAGAGTGCAAACTGGGGAAACGCAGGGGTGAGGAAGGAGGCTGCTGTCTTTCCAGGGCAGCAGCCGGGAGTGAGGGCTAGTCAGAGGAATAGAGTACACAAAGCACCCCTCTCTGCCCGGGGAGGGGGTGGGCTTTGGTTCCTCCCTCCCTCGTGTCCAGCCTGTTCCTAAACCCTCTGATGGGTGAAGGCATGCCTCTCTTTCCCTCTCTTCTGGAAGCAACTGCAAGCCCATGGTGCCTCTAACCACCTGCCTTCCGCCCTCCTCCATCGAACCTGGGCAGCTGCTTTGCCATATTGGGGGCACCACCTGACTCCGCATGGCTGGCATTTCTGAGAGATGTTGAGTGAATTGTACCCAGACTCAACCTGGGTACCAGAAATTCTGGATGCCTGTTTGGAAGGGGCAGCTTGCCTGTGATCAACATCCTGCAGCAGATAGCAAAGACTGACTGCCTCAGAGGCAGCTGAGGTTTACACAAGGGGCCAGATTTTTTTGTTTAAAACAACCATTGAACAAATAACTCAATCCATGCACACTTAGAAAACTCAATTTTTTTTTTTTGAGATAGGGTCTCGGGCTGGAGAGATGGCTCAGTGGTTAGGAGCACTTGCCTGCTCTTCCAGAGGACCTGGGTTCAATTCCCAGCACCTACATGGCAGCTCACAACTGTCTGTAACTCTAGTTCCAGGGTATCCAACACTCTCACACAGACATACATACAGGCAAAACACCAATGCACATAAAATACAAATAAAATAAAAAAAATAAATAAATGAAAAGACAATGACCAACACCTGAAGTTGTTCTCTGATTACACAGATACTCAAGCACACACACAGATTTAAAAAAAAAAAAAAAAAAAGAGAGAGAGAGAGATAGGGTCTCATGTATCCCAGGCTGGACTCGAACTTGCTATGTAGCCAAGGATGACTTTAACATCTCATCTTCTTAACTCTACCTCCTGAGTGCTGGGATTGCAAACATGAACTTTCACTCCTGGTTTATGTGATGCTAGAGATGGGATCAAGGGCTTTGTGCATGCTAAGCCAGCATTCCACGAACTGAGCTACGTCTCCAGTCCTGAGCAAACTCATCTTTTAGGAGAGCAAGTGGGAGAACGAGCTTAGAGTGGACAGGTAGACAGTGAGCAAGTCAGGGAGCTGGGCCCATGCTCGGACATTCCAGCGTGTTAAGTCATCACAAAACTGGTCTGGGAGAGGCGCATCTAGTCTGCATGAGATGAAGTCGTGACTTCCAATCGGGGACCCTGCACAGTAAGTCCCATCTAGTTGGACTTGAGTGTCTCATCTCGCCTCAGTGGCCTGCAAGATTTCATCTCCCATCCCAGATGCTGACCTGGCCAAGAGGGTGGAGCTAGGATGGTCCTCGCCATCCCACATCCTCACTTAGCAGGAAGCTGGCTGGCCTCAGCACAGAGGGCATCTGGGTACATCCTCCTCACCAACCAGTGGGATCCAGAGAACCCAACTGGAAAACTGATGGACTGAGGCCTTGAAACTTGGAAGAGGCAAAATGAAGTCTTCAGGGTGTCAACACACACACACACACACACACACACACACACACACACACACACACTGCACACGCCCCATTCTGACTTTCTTCCCCCAACACATCCTAAGGCTTTAGCAGGTTGGCCGTGCTGGACCCAGCAGGCTCCTAATGTTCAGATCAAACACTCCCAGAGAAGTGACTAGCCAGGACCTTCAAAGCACATAGCTTCTGAAGCAAGGACATATAAACAGGGAGGGTGGAGACAGCATTCTTCCCCACAGCCAACTCAGGGCCAAAGGACGCTTTGTGCCTTCCAATACAAATTGCTTCTCTCTGATGGCAGGGAGCTGGGCCTGAGACACTCTGCTTCCCTCTGCCAGTGGTGTTCCCAGGCCGTCTGGACTAATGGCATAGCAGCCCCAGACTGTGGAGCACCGAGAGCAAAATTATCTCAGCCTCTGAGATAGGCACGGGACCAGTCAGCTCTTAGATGGTGCAATCACATGGAATAAATGACCACAAAAGACCAGTCCCTACCTGATGAACTTGATCTCCAGGAAAGCACTGATTCTTAAAATACCCATCAGGGTCGCATGGAACAATGAATTCTTATTGTTAAAAAGGGAATAAACTCATGAAACCCAGGTCACCAATGTGTTACAGAGCAGCATTCAGAACATGGCTTTCCCACTCACGGCAAAGCCTCCTGTAGGGATGAACTTCCAACACTTAGTGGCTGTCCTGGGCTAGCTAACTCCCCCACCTGATCCCAAATTTATGATCTTTCTGGAACTTCTGAATGTGTTGCTTAGAGAGAACATGCAGATATACTTGGTCAAGATGGAGCCATACTGGGACATCCAATATGGCCGCTATCCATATACGATCCCTAGATAACCAAGTAGTGGCCTGGGACGGTGACCCCAGCGCTTGGAGGCTGTGGCAGAAGCATGGCGAGCTGTAAGGTCAGCCTGAACTACAGAGAGGGAGCCTATGTGTATGAGAGAGAGAGAGAGAGAGAGAGAGAGAGAGAGAGAGAGAGAGAGAGAGAGAGAGGAAGGAAGAAGAGCAGGAGGAGGAGGGAGAGGAGGAGGGAGAGGAGGAAGAGAAGGAGGAGGAGGAGGAGGAGGAGGAGGAGGAGGAGGAGGAGGAGGACACAGATGTAGAGACTGAAATGGGAGTGATGGAAATATAAACAATGGACACCAAGGATCACCAGCAACACAGGACAGTAAGAGAAAAGTGTAGAACAGACTCTTCCCTTGAGGCTTCAGAGGGGTCTGGCTCCACTAACACCTTGATTTTGAACTTGTAGCCTCTGCAACTTAGAGAGAAAATATATCCCAGTTGCCTTCATCCACCGATGGGTGGTAACTGGTTGAGCACAGCAGCACCAGGGAACTTAAACTGGCTTAAAACAGAACACGTATCAGCGCGCAGACCCGAAGTCTGACGGTCTAAATTCAGGGTGGTAGAGCTGTGTCCCCCAGGAACACTTACTGGGGACTGTATTTGCCTTTCTCACTCTGAGAGGCTGCCCTCACTCCTGGGCTGGTACCGGCATCTTCCTCCATCCTCAAGGCTGGCAGGTACTCTCGGGCTCTCCTTCTTTCGTCTTTTTAAGAACCTTTGAGATTATACTGGGTCCACCTGCGTGATCCCCATTTTAAGATCTGGAACCCAATCCCATTTGCCTAGACCCTTTTGTTTGCACAGCAACAGACTCACGGGCTCTGGGAATTAGGACATGACATTTTCAGCCATGATTAGATGACACCTGGTACCGCTGTGGCCAATACCTGTCACATCCTTCCCCTGTGGCTGCTCTCTGGAGTTTGACTCACTGACCCAGCCAGTGATCTCTAGGTGGTTTAGCTGATCACTGAGACTCCTTCCTGGGCACCTTCCATGGGCCCTTTGGTCGTTCTGAAAAGCTAGGCACAGATGCCACCCTGGCTAGTAATTCTATAAGGAAATGGCAGTATGGTTGGTGTAGGGAGGCCTGGTGTCCTGTGTCCACCTTCATGGAGCCTGGGTTAACTGCATCAGTCCCTGTGCTAAGGGTGTTTTAGGAAGGATGTACTCATAGTCTAAAATAATGCACATCATATGCTTTGATTGTTTCAAACACCATTACTCTCCCTTGCTGGTTCCTCTTCTCTTTCCAAGCAGCCTCCTTACTCCCATACATACATACATACATACATACATACATACATACATACATACGCTCGCCATACACATGCACGAATGTAAATAATCATATTAGCTTAGATTCCACACAAGAGAAAACACACAATATTTGACTGAATCTGCCTTATTTCTCTTAACACAATGATCTGCAGTTCTACTCATGTTCTTAAAAATGACCTAGTTTTGTTGTTTTTTGTTTTTGTTTTTTTGTTTTTTGTTTTTTTTTGGTTTTTTGAGACAAGGGTTTCTCTGTGTAGTGTTGGCGCCTATCCTGGATCTCACGCTGTAGACCAGGCTGGCCTCGAACTCACAGAGATCCGCCTGCCTCTGCCTCCCGAGGGCTGGGATTAAAGGCGTGCACCACCACACCCAGCCGATCTAATTTTGTTCTTAATGGCTAAATAAAACTCCCTATAATACCCTGTTTTATTAACCTACCGATTGCAGGACATGACGGCAATAATCTCAGATGTAAAGATAAGGCCCTCACTAATTTGCATGCCTTCCTCACAGAGGGTCACACTAATCTCCATAGAACGATACGGAGTTTTAGTATGTGTGCTGCAGAGGCGCGTTCCTCTGGGGGTGTAAACGCCTCCTCTGGGACAGTGCATGGCTAGCACAGAGCTGCCATGTAGCATGTCCTGGGACCCCAGGCCCTGGCCTGCCGAATTCTCCACCCCCTTATCAGCACAGCTCACGTTTGCACAACACTGTCTGGTTTCCTTTCACGTCAGAGGTCAGACCACAGGGAGCCCCTGTTCCCTGGGCCCCAGCTCCCCTCTGAGGGCTCTCCAAGCCTCTTTCACAGTAGGAGGTGAAAGTCTGACTGAAGAGTTCCCTCTGCATGCGCCACCAGGCCAGAACCCTCTTTCCTAGGGAGGCTCCTAAGAAGGACAGGTTGCCATGGCAACTGTAGTGCCAGGTGAACTATTTTTAGAAGCAGAGTTTTCTTTCGTCTTTGGGAAATGGATATTGGTGGGGAATCCCTGTATGCATGGTGGTGCATGCGCACCCGGGTTAAACTGGTTCAGTCGGAGGGGGTGGTGACATGGAGGCCACCCCTCTCCTGCCCCCTCTGCATGCCATTGCTTGCTTTTCTGTGGGACTCCTTGGGGTCAAGTCACAGGAGGGCCAGTGGGGAGAGCCCAACACAGGGGTGAGACTGGCCAGTGTTCCGAGAGCAGCGATGGCGTGTGACCGGGGGCCACCCAGGGCTCCCTCAAAGCCATGGCCTGACCCTCCTGAGTGTGCTTTCCCGAGGGCATCTCGTGGGGCTCCTCTTCTGTGGACGCCCTGGACAACGACAGCAATGAACTACCCTGTGGCAAACTGGATGGTGCCGCACCCCTTGAGGAGACGGGTCTGGGGCTCTGAGAAGTCTGGCTACCCAGCCACCGGAAAACATGACAGGATCTAATCTGACGGAAAATCAGATGACAATAAATAATGAATTGTGAAAACCCTGACAGATGGAAACACCAGCCAGGGCGCCAGGGTGCTCTTCATCCTCCGGGCCTTGCCAGGGCCCGTCCCATCCCTTCTCCCACACAAGACGAGGCGAGTGTACTGAGGAAGGCGGACATGTTCTCCAGGACAAGGTGGGGGGCAGTCCCTTGCCTCACCAGGGATCACTAATGCCAAAGCTGCCAGGAACCTCTCACCTTCCAGCCAGGAAATGCTCAGGGGAACCCTGTACAGGGACCACAGAGCACACACCCTGGAGGCCTAAGACACTTGCTCCCTGGATGGCCTGGAGGCACAGGCCTACAATCCTGGCTACTCAGGAGGTTGAGGCAGGGGGACTGAAAGCTCCAAGTCTGCCTGGGCAACTTAGTGAGACTGTCTCAAAGCACACAACCAAACTCTGAGCTTATACCTATAGGCCTGTATGCCCTGTTCAGTAAGTATGAGGCCCAAACATCAATCCCCAATGCCATAGGAAGAAACAGCAAGTGGAGGGAGTCAGAGCCCATGGCATCAGAGCCGTGGGTCCGCTCAAAAGGGCACCCGAGCACAGGTTAGGCGGCCCACAAAGGCAGGGTGCCTTTCCTCAGCAGATGGCCTGGAGCTGCATGCATCCTCCACTGGCCTCGGTACAATGGCCACTCCTGGCAGCTGCACTCCTGGAAGTAAGTGTGGAGGTGTGGAGCATAAAACAGTCACTTGCTGTGATATCACACTCAACCCGGTACCCACACCCTCCTCCAGTCAGAAAAGGGCCCAGTGGGGATTCATAGAGCCATCCTGAAGGAAAGCAGCTATGCATCCTGGACTCAGCCCTGAGGAGAGCTGGCCCTTTCCAGGGTGTCTGTATCCATTCACCCTGTCCTGGTGAGTCTCACTCCAGGTGGCGAGGATGTTGGAAAGATTGGGAGCTGGGGCAGGTCAAGCAGGAATGGATAGTGCCGGATGCGCCGCGCCTGGGAAGCCGCCTGTGAGACTGCCTGGCATGGACACAGTGGAGAGGGTGATGGGTATGGCCGAGCTGAGGAGTCAAGTTCTAGGGCTCTCTCCCTGCCTCTGCCATGCTGGGCCTAGAGCAAGGGACTCACCTGCATCACTGCAGGTAGGTACCTCCCCAGGCACCGGCCTCTCAGGTTGGTTGGTTTGGAGACAAAGGGAGCGTCTCTCAGACCTGCCTCTCCTTTCCCACACCAGCCCCCACTTGAGGGCCTTTGTCTGTGAATCATCTGAAGTTCCCGCGTAGGGGGCCCGGCCCACTGTTTCAGGGGAGTCTGGTGACTTGGGGGTGTGCAGGGTATCTATGTGTTCACAGCTTCCTGGGTGACTTCATGCTGCAGCCTGGACAAGTGCCACCGACGTGGATGCTGCCCGAGGTCCTGCCAGCTTTGACATCCTAATGCTAGGTTCCAGCCCCAGACATTGCTGTCCAGCTGTCCTCCATGCTCCAGTTCTGCAGAAGTAGCAACCAAAGCTGAGGGCTGCAAGGCATCTTGAGCCTGGGGCTCCCCTGCCATGCTCTGGCTGCCCTCTGGGAAACCACAGAAAAGCACAGGATCTCTCCCATCACCCTGACATTTCAGTATGATGAAATCTGGCCTTTGTCCATATTCCATAGATTCCATTTTTGGCTTATATTTTTATCTATCATCCCATGAGTCTTTGCTCCATCTCTACAACTTGGTTACCTGTGAGCAGCTGATCTGTATCCCGTTCATTTGTGGGCTATGGCTTCCCCATGGCACCAGTTTTTGTTTTTGTTTTTGTTTTTTTGTGGGGGGCAGGACAGGTGGGCATTTTTTTGCTTTTATTGGCATATGCAGAGGTGCCATCCTAGGCAGACCCAAGCATAGGTCTCCTGAAGCCACCGATCTTACCCTGGGCAGACCCTGGACTGGGCCACTAGGCTCATTGCTGAGGTTCAGCCCTCCTTGACTTCGCTTGTTTATAGCAAGCTAGCTCTGGCTAGCTTAGAACTTGCTATGTAGACCAGGCTGGCCTTCAACTCAAAGAGTTGCCTCTGCCTCCCGAGTGCTGGGATTAAAAGTGTGTACCATCAAGCCCCACAAGAAGGATCTTGAATGGACAGCAAATGCACACATGAGCATTTCCTTTGATGAGATGCCAATGCCCATCTCAAGGTAAAACCAAGTGCAACTCAGATCTAAAGCTGGCACAGGAGAAGCGCTGAGCAGGTCACCGGAAACTCCCAGCTTACATTTTCCTGGCCCAAACACTGCCCTGTTGGCTTATCCTTGGAAACAATCTGATACTGGTGTAGTCACACTAGAATCTTCCATTGGCAGTGCCTCCAGGGGATCAGTAACCAAGGGCAAGTAGAGACGGTAAAGGGCTGCGCCTCCAGAGCCCCAGGGTCCTGAAAGGGCAGGCGCTGCCTCTGCTCAGGATCCCCAAGTGCCAGAGCTGGGCATCCAGGCAGGATTGCAGAGACAACCGCTAGATGACGGGGTGACCCAGAGACAGTAGACTGGGGATGTGTTTTACCAGCGCCGCCACCACAGAAGGGTCTGCTCAGTAGGGGTGAGGTTAGAGTCACAGCAGGGCTGAGGCTGAAGAGTCACAGGGTGGGTTAGGGATTTCTGTTGTGCTATGTCTGCCTCTTGAACTAAGAGAGGACTCAGAGAGACAATGAAACACATCTCCAGTCCCATGATTCTCCCCAAGAGCTGGCCTGCAGAGGCAAGGCCTTGCTGTGTAGTCCCACTCTGCAAACCTTGGGCACCTCCCACTCTTGTGGGTGCAGCAGGGTCTGGGGTGTGCCGTCACAGCTGGAGACAGGTGGCCTCCAGCTACTCCGGCAGTTTAGGCTGAGCAGGAAGAACTATCTTAAGGAAAGCAGCCTTGGAAGGTGAAGCAAAGGAGGGTGAGAGAGGAGCCAGCTCCTTTTCCTCTGGCGGGGGAGGAGCCAGCTCCTTTTCCCCCCGTGGGGGGGGGGGGGGGGCGGGGGGGGGCACTGCTCCAGCCTTCTTGAAGGCCCTGTGCTCAAGTCACCCCCTTGCTGCCCAGGAGGCTAGTGAGCTTCATTCTCGGGGGTCTTGGCAGGCACATTTCTTAGCACTACTAAAAGTGTCTTTGTTTTATTTTCTAAACGAAACCCAACATTAGAATTTCTGAGAGGTGACGCTATTTGTCAAGGGATAAAAAGGGTGGTTGATTGTTCCAAAAAAAAAAAAAAAAATGTAGTGAGCTGTTTCTAACTGCCAAGTCCCACTGACTGGGAACGGGTACCTGGGTAGGACATACTGACTCACGGAACCTTTCAGGTTGAGCTTGGTAGAGGGTTGGGCCAAGGCAAGGCCAGGGAGGGAAAAGCAGCAGAATGAGGAGAAGGGCAGGGAAAAGGGGTTGTCCGAGTACGGAGCCTGAGAGGAGAGGTCCATGTCGTGCACTGTCAACCCGCTTCTGGAGACTCATTTCTCAGCTGTTCCCCAAGCCTGGTGTATACTCCTCAGATCCTAAGCAGGTCCCCAGAACCTGGCTGAGACTCTCCCATCACCTAACTGCTCAGTAACCTCTCATGTAGGCTGAAGAAACCTGAACAGGCCAGTGACGTACCCACCTACCACGTATTCTATGAGTACAGCAAATCATGATCTAGAAAAGTCTGCAACCCCACAGTCAGGCAGTTCTGTGTTACAGCAGTCTGCAGAGGTCCAAAGTCTTTGGGCCAAATTTCCACCCAAATCTATGTTGGATTTGCTCAATGGTGACCTTGATGGAATCCTTTTAGCTAGGTCACCTTGTACCAGGACCTTTCCGTGCTAGGCCAGGCAGGATCTATGAAATCTGTAGCGGAGAGCTGTACAGCCTTTAGAGGCTGTGGTGAGGACTTCAAAGGCTATTTAGGAGTCTAGGGCCTTGGGGTCTTGGGGCTCTGTCCTGTGTAAGGTCCCCTTTCTTAGTGCAGCCTCTGACTCAGAGACCTGGGCAACAGCAGCAGCGCTTGCTGACCACACAGCATCACTTCACGTCATTCCTTAAGCACTCCCAGGGCGACCACACTCCTGCGCCATGAGCTCTACTTCTGGCCACCATTAATGTCAAGAATGCTGCTACAGGGACCTACGAGACGGCTCAGCAGATGAAGGTGCATGCTACCAAGCCCGAAGGCCTGAGAACCCACTTGATGGAAGGACAGAAGCAATTCCTGCAAGTTGTCCTTTGACCTTTGTATGTGCACGTGTGCACGCACACGAACATACACACAGACACAGACACACAGACACGGACACAGACAGACACACAGACACACACACTTTAAAAAAGAATACGTGCTGGGCAGTGGTGGCGCATGCCTTTAATCCCAGCACTCGGGAGGCAGAGGCAGGCGGATCTCTGTGAGTTCGAGGCCAGCCTGGACTACAAAGTGAGTTCCAGGAAAGGCGCAAAGCTACACAGAGAAACCCTGTCTCGAAAAACCAAAAACCAAAAAACAAACAAACAAAAAAAACGCTGCTATGGTTTCAATATAATTTGAATCAGTTCCCCAAGGCTCATGTGGCAGCATTTTAATTGAGATGGAATATTATTTGGACAAGAACTACAGAAATCTAAAGATTCACAGTGTTAGCCCTAGATCAACCACCCAAGAAAGGCCATATAGCTCATGAACTAAGGAAGCAGAGAAAAGTCAAAGACTAAAAGTAGACCATAGCAGAAGAGGGTGGGGAAGAACGAAATATAGGCAGGGTAAAACAAACAAAACGGGCATTTTAAACCAAGTGTGTCAGCCAGATGTGGTGGGAAGTGCCTGCAGCCAGTTACAGGGGGTAAAGGAAGACCACTCAAGGCCAGGAGCTGCAGACCCCACTGGGGGCACTGTGGGATCTGCCTCTAACTGAAAAACAGAACCAAATAGTAAACAAGCAGTGGTCACACTGCAGGAAAATGGTCTCCGTGGTTCCATTAAAAGTCAGAGCCTAAAGGGCTGGAGACACGGTACAGTGGCAGAGTGCCCTAGAAGGAGCAGGGACCCAGTTACATCCCCAGCACCGAAGAGGGGAAATCAGACTTTATCCGTCTATTTCTAGAGCACGAGCCATTCCATGCCATCTATGCCGCAAATGTAAAATCACGGATAAAGGATCCAGCCGCATGCTTTCCAGGAAACACACTTCGGATGTAAAGAGACAGATGGGTTCAAAGCAAAGAACTGGAAAGAGGGAGAGGCGAACGGGAATCCCAGGAAAGCCGAGTGGCCTCCTCGGCTCTAGAAAGCAGACTCTGTGCGGACACATGAGGACAGAAGACACTCTTAAATGTGTGTGACAGTGTTGAAGAGAATGAGGTGAAGGGGACAGGTCCACGGTCACACTGAGCGGCTTCCCCCTCGTGAGGTGTAGACAAAATTAGCGCGGGCACAGAAGAAGTGGGGATCCACGTCGTTGTCTTCTTGATTTATTTTAATTTTGTGTATGAATGTTTGCCTGCATGTATGTTTGTGTACCACATGCATGATTAGTGCTCATAGAGGCCAAAGGGAGGCATTGGGTCCCCTGGAACTGGAGTTAAAGACAGTTCTGAGCTGCCATGTAGGTGCTGGGAACTAAACCTGGATTCTCTGGAAGAGCAGCCAGTGCTCTTAACCATAGAACCATCCATCTAGTTCTTAAAAAGATCATTTTTAGTTTTAAATGCATATATTGTTAGGTCTCAAACCCAGGACAAACAGCTGAGATGCCTATTAACATATCAAGCCGACTCTGGCCCCCAGGTTCTCCCAGCATCCCTCAAGCCGTACTTGTTACAAGGTTCTCCTTGTTGGCATACCCACCACCCACCCTGAACTCTCTAGCCCAGGGGCTGCCCTTTCCCCAGTTCCTCTGGCCCCCATATAACTCTTTGGCAATGCCAGTCTCTTGGTCCAGGCTGCCCCTCTTGGTTGGTAGCTCCTCTCTTGCTCTCTCCACACCACCCCCAACCTCTCTCCTCACATGGTCCAGCTCAGTCTAGCCATGTTCACTCTGGACCCTTCCAGATGTCTCTGTCTCTGCCCGTTTTCTCCCTTATATCTATAACAAATATATCTATAATAAAAACCTCAACCCCTTAGGAGCCATCATGTCCTCCTACACTGTGTGTGTGTGTGTGTGTGTGTGTGTGTGTGTGCGTGCACACGCACATGATCTTATCTCCTAGAGCTGGAGTTACAGGCAGTTGTAAGACACCAATGTGGTTGTTGGGAAATGAACTTGGGTCCTCTGCAAGAGCACCATGCACTTTTAACCACTGAGCCATCTTTATAGCCCCAAGTCTCCTTTGGCTGTTAACCAAATGGAACTTTACCCTACAGCAGCAGAAGAGACGTTCTTTTCACAAACACTAAGACAGAGTATGTGCTGTAAATCAAATCTCAAATTCAATATGACCAAATATATATTATGTGGCTATTATATAACTATATTAGAAACAAAGAGGCATCTGGATTAAAACACACACCCAAATGTATAAAAGTTAAATCATATATTTCTACATAGTCAATGGGTAAATAATATATCAAGGAAAGTAGAAAACATGCTGGAATGGATAAAAATAAAACATCAAAATTTGTGAGATGCAGCTAAAATAGTGCTTGGAGGGAAATTCTGGTTTTAAATATTTATTCTGGAAATTAGTAGAGACTTAAAATGAATTCTCTAAATGTACATGTTAAGGAGCTAGAAGAAGAAGCGCAGGGACCAGAGAGAGCTCAGCCATCTCCAGTGTGCGCTGTTCTTGCAGAGGACCCTGGTCTGGTTCCCAGCACCCACATCAGGTTGCTCACAACAGCCTGGAACTCCAGCTCCAGGGGATCTGACCCCTCTTCTGGCCTCTATGCCACCGCTACCTCTGTTCACAAACACATACAGAGATCTCCGCCCCCCATACATAAATAAAGGGTAAAATAAATTTAAAACAAAAAGGAGAGCGACCTATACTCAAAGTGAATGGAGCAAAAGAAAGCAGAATGAGTGAACCAGGGGAAGAATCACGATGAAAAAAATGAATCTGAGAGGCTCTTTGAGATCAACAGAGTTGGTAATCCTCCAGTGATATCAACTGAGAAATAAAGACACAAATCACTGGCAGGAGTGAGGAGGGCATTGCTGTAGGTCTTGCTGATACTGGAGGATATTGAAATATTAAAAATGTTATGCCAGAAAGTCCAACCCCTTCACTAAACAGAAACCTCCCTGAAGGAATAAACTGGAAACTGTATTTAAAGAACTAGTTAAGCTCTTTACAAAGTAACTGAACTTAAAGTTAAAACCTTTCCCTTAAAGAAACCCAGGCCTATATTTTGCACTGAGTTCTACCAAATATATATATAAAGAGAGACGAGGTGGAAGCGGTTCAGAAACATTCTGTGAGGCCAGTGCTATACCAGCAGCAAAAGCAGACAGATACTATAAGAAAAGAAAATTACAGCCTAAGAACTCTCATCAATAGAAGTACAATTTTAAAACAAAATAGTGGCAAATAAGATTCCACAAAATGGATAATATCATGAACAAGAGGGGCTTACCTCACGAACTGAAAGTTTTACATTTTAAATGGACACAATTCATATTAACAGTATAAATTAAGAATGTAATCAACTCAAGAAATATTGAAAAATCATTTGCCAAAACTTGACACTGACTCAGGATAAAAACAGAACACTGTAAAGGAGGAACACCGTCACCCATACAAAGACATCTACAAAAATCCTACAGTTATCACCAGGCTTGATAAAAAGTGGAAGCTGAAGAGTTGGAATATCATATTCATGATATTCACCATCTCAGTACCACACTGGAGATCTCAGCCAGTGCAGCAGGTCAAGAAAAAGAAACTGAAAAACACCACCATTGTGCTGTATTAGAAAGCCTTGCTAGAAAGGAGTCTAGCAAGCGAACTCACAAGACTGTAGAGTCAAGGTCAGCTACAAAGGGTTTTCTTTCTCTAATACCTAGAAAATAACATTTAAATAATACCTCTTGTTACTTCACCAATACTAGCAGATGAAGATGTAGTATGTTCAAGATAGCACACAGCTAAGAGGAAGTTTAACAGATAAATAGACAGATATACTATGTTCATAGATTGGACACCTCAATGGTGTTACTCACTAATCCACCTCACTAGCCTGTACAATTGTTTAAAAACTCAGGAAATACGCATTGGTAAGGGCGTGTAAAAAACAGAAACCCTCACCCTAGGAAACTAAGGAGCACAGCCACTTTAGAGAGCAGTATAGCAAATATTATATAACCTAGTAATCTTACTCCTTCCTGGCCACAGACCTGAGAAAATGAAAAAAAAATTGTACCCACTCAAAAACTTTCATGTGAACATTCATAGCAGTATTTTTCACAATGATCCCAAAGCAAAAACAATTCAAAAGGAGTATATCCATAAGTGGAAATATTGTTCAACAATAAAAAGGAACAAAGGACTAGCCGAGCAAAGCACTCCCCCCTCGCTCACCCCCTCGCTCACCCCCTCGCTCACTCACTCATTCTGTGTGGATGCAATGTAAGCAGCTCCCTCAAGTGCCTACTGCTGACTTCCCTGCAATGATGGGCTAAACCCTCAAACTGGGAGCCAAAATGAATCCTCCTTTCCTTTAGTTGTGTTTGTCAGGGTGTTTTTTTTATCACAGCAACGACAAGTGACTGATTGATACAGAAGGTGATGTCCTCCACAATGCACATACAAGCTGCAAAAGGTTCTACCCAGGAGAACTATGTGTCCAGTCCATGTGCAGAGCTACAGAGGAGGGCAGCAGACAGTGGCTGGTGCCAGCTCAGCCCTAGTGACTACCCCATGTCCCAACTCCACCTCTGGAGGGGGCTGCACCTGTCACACCCTGGACTTCACTTACATCTGATCCCCTCTGGAACTCAGCCTCCAGTGGAGCATGTTGTGAGTGAGCAGCTGACTGACAAGGGCAGGGCTCAGAGCCATCCAGGGTGACCCAGATTCCAAGACATGGCATTTAAAGTGACAGGGTCCTCTGTCCCTTCCGAGGGCACTGAAGAAAAAGTGGAGGCATTTTTCTTTGTGGCAGTTGCTGCTTTCCAGCGAGCAGGTCCTTGGAAGGCATAAGTTGCGCCTGTCAAGTGCACACAGCCCTGCTAACCGGTATGGATCAGTGTTGACTGAGAGCCACTGTGTGTCAGTGGTCACATCAGGTGCGGCAACACACCAAGCTCTCCATCTCACCAAGTCCCCATTCCTCTACTTCCCCAGTTATCATCTCTTGGGGACAGTATGACCGGATACAGCCCCTCTTACCTCAGTGTTCCCACTTGTAAAGTGGAAAATAAATGTAGTAGCACCCTGGTAAATGGAGGGACTTGACTTACAAGATACGAACTGTATGTATTCTTAGGTAGACAGCTTGTAGTACAGGGAAAAGGTTGACCCGGGAAATGAGAAATATGCCCAAACAGGCTCCAACAGCAGATTCATAGGGGGAAAAGAAACCATTCAAAAAACACTGCTGGGCTGACAGAAATCAGCTATATATTTTTGTATCCTTAGTAAAAGAAACTTTATATCATCTGCCCCCCCAAAAAAAAAAAAAAAAAAAAAAAAAAAGAAAAAGAAAAAAAGTAGGTCAGATGCAATAAAGATGTCAGTCAGTGTGGACCTTTAAAATAGTTTATGAGGAAATACAGGAAAATATCTGGACTCTCCAAACAGAAGCATAAAGTGGTATCCATAAAGCCTGATAAATCAGCTATTAAAATGAGGAACACCACTGATAATGTGATCATAGAGCAAGGACAGCCATGAAGCTTAAAGGGACGGAATTGGAAATATGGGCATAAACCCGACTCCTACGGTCAGTTGATTTCAGCATGGGTGGAAAGACAGTCAAACAGGAGAGGAAAAATCTTTAAGGTAATGTTTCTAGGACGGAATGCATCAGAATAAAACTGGACACCGCACTTCCCGCCTCACACAATGTACAGTTAACATGGACCGGCAGTCTGCTCAGAAGGCCATCTGTGAAGTTCTCAGGAGGGAACGAAGACACACCGCTTAAATTTGGGTTAGACAATTAGACAAGACAAATTCTTAGACATTGCATCAAAAGCCTGGGGGCGAAAGAAGACCCTGAAGCTGGACACCATCGAATGACACCAAGACAGTGGGAAGAGAAGCCACGGGATGGAAGCAAAGATTTAGAACTCATATGAAGACTTACACCCACACTTCGTAAACACCTCAGATAACAGTAAAAGGACAAACGGCCACAACCAAAGCAGCAGGCAAAGGATTTGAACACAGACTTCTCCAAAGATACCCACATGGCCAATAAATACAAGAAAAGAGTTTAGCGCATTAGTTACTCGAGCACTGGAGAACTGCCACAATGAGATACTACGCCACTAGAATGGATACAGTTTGAAGAAACCAGCAGGAAATCACAAGTGTCAGCAGGGTTTGGAGGTACTGGGACCCCAATACATTGCTTGTGAATGTGTGAAATTGTGCAGTCACTATTACAGATACTTTGGCAATTCATTGTCAGAACACAGTCCAAGAATGGAATCATGAGAGCATTCTGAGCTCTTGTGTGAAAACTCCAAGAAAACAAGAGTCTTGTGACATCAGTTCCTTCAAAGCACCGAATTGTTCTTGGAATGTGTTTGCACGCTCCTCCCAGGTGCAGCAGATAGAAGTGAGTTTACTTTGGCTGTTGTTATTCATGTACCTCTATGGGAAAACATGGTTTTGTCAGGTGTGGCTTGTTCTTGTGACTGTACACCTTACTCATGTGATTCTTCTTAACTCTCAGAGTGTAAATAGCCTGATGCTCTGAGCAAAGTAGGCTATTGCATGAGACTTTAGTCTGCCTCAATTGTTTTCCCAGGTTCCCACCACCATGAGAGCAGTAAGCAGTTCATCAATTAAACCATGAGCCAGCAACAGAGTCATATGACTCAGTGTTTACCCAAGGGGGGAAAAGCATATCTTCACACAAAAACTTTTGTGTTTCATAGCCATCAATTGATTGATGGATAAAATGTTGTATATTCACACAATGACATATGACAATAAAAAGAAATGTGGTCCTGATACATGCTGCAACATGGATGAATGTAGAAGACATCACGCTAAGGGAAACAAGACAGGCAGAAAAGATTCCACTTAGATGAGATGAGGGCTGGGGGATGGAGAGTGACCACTGACAAGTATGTAGTTTATTTTCAGGATAGGCCAAGGCATTCTACAGTTGGACTCTGGTGATGGCTGTGTAATCCTGTAAATGTTTTAAAAACCACTCAATTACACATTTTAAACAGGGGAATCCTTATGCCATATGGATTATAACTCAGAAACTATTAAACAGCGTATTAAAAGGCACAGATGTTGGGCTTACAGATGCTGACATTACAAGCACTTCAGCTCTTCTCCGTGTATGAAGACTTTCATGATAAATATTTGGGGAGGGTAAAGTGAAGGCTAGCTCTCACAGAAAGTATGTTTCCCAACTATAATAACTACAGCTATGCAGCTCATGTTAGCATGTGACAAAGTAGTCACAGGTCCACAAGAGACTAAGAAATAGATGAAAAAACAAACAAAAACCCTTCAATCCTATTAGAAGCAAAGTTATTACTATTCAGTAATGAGCTACCTCTTCCAATTCTTTAAAACTGCATTATATTTATTCATTTGTATATGTGGGTAAATTCAAGTCTGTGTGCATATGTATGTGGATACATGTGTGGCAGTCAGAGGACAGCTTGCAGGAGTCACTTCTTTTGGGGGATTGAACTCAGACCAGCAGGCTTGGCAGCAAGCACCTTTATCCACTGAGTCATCTTGCTGTTCTATCAATTCTGCTCTCCCAGAGGACCTGGGTTCAATTCCCAGCACCCACATGACATTTCACAACTGTCTGTAACTCCAATTCCAGAGGATCTGGCACACTCACACAGACATACATACAGGCAAAACACCAGTGCATATAAAATTAAAAGAAACATCATTAAAAAAAAAAAGAAAGAAAGTCTGAAGTGCTATTTAATTCTGTGGGGAATTCATGGTAAGACTAGCAACAGGGTGTAAGTTCCTTTATTACAGGAGTGATTTGCAAACTCTGTCTCCATAGTTCAGCTCCCACATTTGCAAAATGGGGGAGAGAACCCAAACCAGCTGGGGTCATGAACAGAGATCAAGAGACTGGCAAAAGCCAGGTGTGGAGGTGCAATCCTAGCACCTGGAGGGCAAAGGCAGAAGGATCATCCCAAGTGTGACGCCAGCCTGGGCCACACAGTGAGATCCTACCTCACAAAAGGGGGGATTCTCCTGAGGTCATCATGTGAGGTATCAGGGTGAAGCAGCCAGTGTGATCTGTGGTTACTGTGTGTGTGTGTGTGTGTGTGTGTATGTGTGTGTGTGTGTGTGTGTGTGTGTGTGTGTGTGTGTGTAGGTGCATACACGTGCATGTGCGGAGGCCAGAGGATGCTGCTGTGTCTTCCTTGGTCACTGCACTGGAGCTGGCCCACTTGGCTAGTTTTTAGTGAGGTTGTCCAGGGGTTGCCCTTGCCTCTGCATCCCAGTCACTGAGACCGCCAGTGGGCCACACAGCTGCTCATCATCTGCACGGGTGCTGGGTAACTGAACCCTGGTCCCCACACTGGTGTGGGAAGCACTTTTCCTGCTGAGCCATCTTCCCAGCCCTCGACTGAATTTTCTATAGTGAATATTCATTAGCTTGGCAATCAGGAAAAGATGTCAGAAATAATCTCGGCCAGTGGCAGTAATTTAGGATGGGTTGGGATTTTATGGCTACATGATGTTCCTGCATAGAGGGAGCCAAACTCATCCCAAATCTAAGTGAAAACTCACACATCAGTGTCTTCCTAATCCAAACATTGAAAACGTGAGGGAAATATGAAGTATGAGGCCATATTTCCCATGAGAGGAAGAGCAAAGCCAAGTCAGAGCCGCTGAAGAATGTTCCAGGCTCTACAATTCATGGGAGATCCCAGGAATGCATTCTAGCTGCTGCTGGGCTGGGCCCTGAGCTCCGCCATCCCCATGGTAACCCAGGAAAAGCATTCACAGGCCCTACAGGATTAATCCCCAACTATGGCCTCTGCTGCCTGGGAGGGGCCTGGTGAGTGTGGGTGGGAGAACAGGCCACCTGCCATTTACAACTAAGGAAAAGTCCCAACAGCCACCACTCCTTACCAGTAACACTCAGTACAGCAGCAATTGCCCTTGCCCTGACAGCAGGAAAGGATGGGGTGGGGAGAAAAGGTGTGAAGTAAGTGGGACAAAGGCCCCCTCTTACTGGAAAGAGTGTCCAGAATGTCCCAGGCAAGCTGCTATTGATCACTTGTCCTGCTTGACCAAAGCAGGGGAAGACGAACAGAAAGGCAAGATGGCCACCAGCACGTTCACAGAGTAAAGGCAAAGCAGGTACAGAAATGACCGGGCGGAGGGCACTGGCCCCTGGAGGACAAGGGTCCTTGTGTGTGCTGGCTACTGTGGGGCAGAGCAGCAAGGACCCACTTATGTGTGGCCTTGAGCTCTGCATGTGGAATGCCCCCTGAGAAAGCTAAAGAGCAGGCTGAGTATGGCCCAGCTGGCCACTTCCAACTAGAGCACTGGGCATGTTGTGGGCTCAGCATAAGCCCACGTGCATGGCCATTTACAGGGCTGCCACTCCTAGGGCCCAGAGTCATGCCTGGATCAGTTCTCAGTTGTCACTGCCTTAAAACTTCTTTCTGCAAGGTACCTGTATTTTAATGGTGCATTGGGCCCACAAGTTAGGCAGCAGGGACTGCTGGGAGGTGAGAGGTCTAGGAATGGCTTCTCTGAATCCCAGTTCCTCAGAACAGTGAGTCAACATCATGGTCCAAAGAAACTTCATCTGACTTAGGTCAGCTTTGTGTCTGGTCCTTCCTGTTGGATGTCCAGGAGGGGCAGAAGAAAAGGCGGCTGCCGAGCCAGGAGTGGGCGCCACAGATGGCTCACTAGTGAGAACAACTCAATCTCTGTTCTGTTTGATTCTGTTACTGGGAGCAGAACCCAGGCCCTCACACATGCTAACCAAGCTCTCTGCCACTGAACTACTACCTAATCCTTGTGTTAAGCAAACTCAAAGCCTTAACAAGGGGCAGGCTGTACATAGCACATGCTTGTGAGAGGCAGGGGCGAGGGGATCCTGAGTTCCAGGCCACCATGGGCTACATACCGAGATCCCATCTCAAAAATAAAACGAGGGGCTGGGGAGACAGCTCAGTGGTTAGAGTGCTTGCTGTGCTTGATTCAAGCAGGAGGACCTGAGTTTGGATCCCAGCATCCATGTAAAAGCCGGTGTGGCAGCATATGGGAGGGGCCGGCGGGGAAGGGTGGAAACAGGCAGACCCTGGAGCTTGCTGGCCAGCCAGCCTAGCTGAATCAGTGCACTCCAGGGTCAGTGAGAGGTGGAAGGTGACAGGGGAAGGCACCTGTGTGTCAACCTGTACACATGTGTCCACCCACATGCTCCCCACCCAAAAAAAACAAAAAACAAAAAACAAAAAACCAACAACATCCCTTCGGAACACATGCAGTGGAAAGATGGGGCACCCAGCCATGAGCATCATGAATGAGCCAGTTTTGGCAAGGGCGGACTGCGACGCCAGAGGGAATGTTCACACCCATATATGCAGCCATCCCACTCCTGGGAATGTGTCCCAGAAAGAACTACAAATGAAGAAACCTTACATGCCAAAGATGCTCAGGCAGCAGTTTGACTATGCTGATGATCTGAGCAGAGCACAAATGCTTAACAGAAGGAAAATCATTCTCTAGACAGTTGATGCAATCAAGCCTGCAGCCACGTGGGAAGCTGCTTTAAGATGCACAGCCAGGGAAAATGATGTAAAAAAGATGTTCACGTAAAGGAAAAATACAAACCAGAAATAGGGACCTAACAAGAGCATCCTGGACGGTCGCAGCCCCATGGAAAGTCACTCTGTGACCTTAAGCAACTGGAATGCTGTCCTAAGAGCATCCTTAAAAGTAACGGCTGTCCAGGGACAGACGAGTGGCCCAGCTGGACCTCAAGAGTCTGGCCAAGAACAAGTATATGGGTTGGGGGGCCGGGAAGAAAGCTTGGGAATCTCCAAGCAAATGAACAGTGGCCAAATGGCCCCAGGGCCGAAATGGTACCCTAGGTCCCACAGTGTCGCTTCCCATGTAAAACTACACCAGGCACAGCCATGCACCAAGTTACTTCTCTCACTTCCCATGAAATACACAGCAGTAGCCCTAGGGTACTGTCCAGGTGGGGTGCCAAACCTGAGTCCACCGCTCCCTTCTGTCCTGGTCCAAGAGTTGATGTGGGCAGCTACTATTTCTGCAGATGTACGTCAGCAGTTATTATTCAACATGTACGTCAGAGGAAAGGACATAAAAGGAAATTTATCTTTAGCAGCCTGAAGCCCATGGCTTCATCGTTATTCATATTGCTCATCTACTTGATCACATGCATTGCTAGTGTGAGCAGACTGGCACTTTACAGGAAAACCAGGCAGCGGAGAATGAATCATGTCTACATGGGCAGTGAGCGTCCTGCCCTGTAGGGAAGAGGTCAGAACTTTGCTCCAAGTCAGGGGAAGGAGGGTCTGAGCTCAAGCTCAACTTTGTGTAACAGGCCAGTTTAGGCTGTATTCTTATTTCACTGGCCACCCTGATGCCTCCCTATTTGGTCTCACAGGGCTCTTGTGAGCCCT
Source organism: Peromyscus attwateri (assembly GCA_902168425.1). Classification (NCBI taxonomy): domain Eukaryota; kingdom Metazoa; phylum Chordata; class Mammalia; order Rodentia; family Cricetidae; genus Peromyscus; species Peromyscus attwateri. Next base: position 48,263 of record CABHPP010143683.1, read on the forward strand.
GCAACAACTCTGGCATATAGCTGAGCTCTTATGGCGTCATCTTTTTGGCTTGGCACCTGGGTCATCTTTCTCAGCTCCTATGTGTTTGCCTCATTGACTATTCTTGAAACGTGTCCACTTGGTGACCCGCTACACCCCTTGAGCTCCAAGTTTGCCCACAGGGCCCTGTTCAGGCCTATGTTCTTTCCTTGGGGAGGAGCAGAAGGGTCAGAATGAACCTGGCCTGTGAATGAGGTGAGTAGGAGCTGATACCCCCAAACCCTCTGACCTGGACTCCAGGCACCTTCCTATGGTATTGAAAGAAAAATCGAGAAACAGGACTTTCTGGTATATGCAAAAGACATCACCTCTGTCTTCCCTATCACTTCTCTCTGCCTCCGAAGCATCACAATGCTCTAAACATCCCCCTGCATTTAGCCTTTCTCACGTGACTGGGATTCCCCCACAAGCCACCCACCGCATTCTCCCGGCACTGAGTTCCATGCCTTGCAGCTTCCACCTGGGGCCAGGCCCCGAGAGTACGGTAGATTCCAATTCCTTGGCCACCCCTCTGGCATGCAAGCACCCATCCTACTTCTGCCTGTGTGGTCTTAGGACAGTTGCTTTTCCTCCTGAAGCCTCAGTTTCCCCATCTGTAAAATGATAATGCCAATAGTCCTCTCGCTTGCTGCGTTAATTAGGCATTGTTATCGATGTTATGGTTTGAAACTGAACATGTCCTCCAAAGGCTCACACTAGAGGGTCTGGCTTCCAGGGAAGGGATTTCTGAGAGGAGTCAGGGCTTAACTTCACCAGGGGCTGAATCCCCCCCTCTCTGCTCCACAATTCTTGCCACCCAAGCCCTTCTACAGTAGTATTCTGCTCACCAGGCTCAGAACAGATATCAGCCAATCTTGAACTGAATCTGAGCCCAAACAACGCCACACTCCCTTGTTTTGTCACAGCCAGAAGATGCTAACACCAGGGGCGCCACAGCAACACTCTGTGGTGGCTTTGTTTGCCTTTCATCTGGGGGGACAGGGGTGACCTTTTCCATGGCATCTTTTGTACAGGATTTCCACCACATGTGGCCCCAGGTTACCTAGTCGGACTGCTGTCCCCAGACCATCTCTGTCCTCTGTGTAATGACAGCAGGGAAGCACTGCTCCCTGACCATCTACGATCACACAGGTGCTAAAGCCCACCAGCATCCTCACGTGAGCAGGTACCATGTGTCAGTGAGCAGCCAGAGGCTTCCACACACGTGACTGCATAGGTTCCCCCTTCCAGGGACTACACTGAGCAACAGTAACACCGAGTTCAGGGAGAACCTTTAACAGGGACGGCCCTGCAGAGACACCTCCTTTCCATGAGCCACAGGTGATGCCAAGGCGATGCCTTCCTTACCCTTCTTTCATTCCCAGAGACTAACAGCTGTCACCTCACAAGGCCTGGTGTCACAGCCTCAGTTTACCTGCCTGTCTGTAGCACCAATCTTAACAGGTCTTATTAATAAAATCAAACCTGAAGCCAGGTATTGGGGTGAATGCTGGAAGATCAGAGAAGCAGAACAAGCCACAGCCACCTCACCTCGCCAGTTCCTCAGCTGATTCTGTTTCCTCAGACTGGAAGCCTTTGAGTCCTCATCCGAATGGATCTCAGCTGAACTGCTGCTAGAAGCCTAAAAGCTCAACCAGGTCTAGTTTCTGGTCCTCATGCCTTATATACCTTTCTGCTTTCACTTCCTGGGATTAAAGGCTCTTGTTACCACACCTGGTTGTTTCCAGTGTGGCCTTGAACTCACAGAGATCGGGATGGATCTCTGCCTCCCAAGTGATAGGATTAAAGGCGTGTGTGCCACCATTTTCTGGCCTCTATATCTAGTGGCTGTTCTGTTCTCTGACCCCAGATAAGTTTATTGGGGTGCATGATATATCGGGGAACACAATATCACCACACCTGTCCTTTCTGGTCCATCCCTTCAGTGGCTCCCTCTCATGTCTCACCTGTCATCATAAGGTTCTGAGACCCCTCTCCTGTCCGTATTTCCATCTGCACCATCTCATGTAGCCTATAACAGCAGGGGGCACTTCCACCAGAAGTCCTCTGTGACTCTTTCTCCCTCCCCTTCTCTTTCCCTTCCATCTCGTCCTCCCTCCCTCACCCACCCTCTAGCAAAGCCACTTGCCACAGTAGCACTTAAAAAAAAAAAAAAGAGGAGGAGAGTGCCACAAGGGCTCCCCTGGTGACTCAGTTCCTGCGCTAGGACAGCCCCTGCGAGCCAGGGGAGACCCCAGTAAGAACACAGGCATCTAGAACAGAGCCAGCCCCTTGCTTCAGGCCTTGTGGCCTCATAGGAACTCAGCTCATGTGACATGCCAGAGCAAGCCCTTTGAGGCTGTCCCTAACCAGACCCAACTTGTGACTTTCTGAAGGGCTCTATATCCTATATCAGTTCTCTGTGGCGCTCTATGGGGCTCCTTCTCTGAGAATGGTTTCCGGTCTAGCCCTCAAAGGTGGGGGGGGGGGGGGGGGGGGGGAAGCAGGGGGCAGAGTGTTCCAAAACAAAAACAAAAACCACATCAAAACCCAGGCTGGGCATAGTGGCACACATCCGTAACCCCAGCATCTGGGAGGCAGAGGCAGAAAGATTGTGAACTTGAGGCCGGCCTGGACCACACAGTGAAGACCTGTCTCAAAAACACTAAAACCCGACAGGCTCTAGAGCACACAAGTACCCAGAAACTCACACTGCAGCCACACAGCCTCAGGAAGTCTCATCACCAAGTCTGCTGGGAGCCTGTGTGAAGACATCCGCCCTCAGCATGCCAGCTGCTACTACCCCAGTCTCTTCTTGTGTTGGTGACACATCACTCTGCCCTTAAAAGTGCCATCTTTGTAGCACTCTGAGTACAGCCTGCTCAGTGCCACCTGGCCTGACCTGGGGGAACACACCATGCTGGGCTCAGGGCTCCTGCATTATGGTCTTCCAGATTTGCATTACAGTCAAAAAAGATGTCTAAGTCTAATACACACACACACACACACACACACACACACACACACACCCCTCACACAAAGGCAGAAGGGTGTGCTGCTGAACCTGGGGACACCTAATCTCCCTATCAGGTGTATCTAACTGCAGCCTGCACCCTGAAGACCACCTGTGCCCCAGGATCTGTGATTACGGCTCAACACAAAATTGTAAATTTTCTTTCTCTTCCTTCCTTTCTTTCTTTTCTCTTTCTTTCTTTC